>JAXDDW010000027.1:4127500-4282500 GCA_034670385.1 Hoplostethus mediterraneus | reverse complement strand
AGAATTCTGCTGATCTGCACATTTTAAAGTCGGAGCAGAGTTTATTGCTTGAAGTGTGAAGAAGAGAAGACAACATCTGGGTGGGAAAAGGACAATACGTGACTCACAGACACGCTTGTTTTGTGATGTGTGTCCACAGGAATGTGTATAAGGATTACCGTCAGTTGGAGCTGGCCTGTGAGACCCAGGAGGATATTGATGGATGGAAGGCCTCCTTCCTCAGGGCTGGAGTTTACCCCGAACGGGTGACGGTAGGATGTATTCAAACACACACACACTATAATATTG
The DNA here is from genome assembly GCA_034670385.1 of Hoplostethus mediterraneus. Lineage (NCBI taxonomy): Eukaryota > Metazoa > Chordata > Actinopteri > Trachichthyiformes > Trachichthyidae > Hoplostethus > Hoplostethus mediterraneus. The sequence goes on along the minus strand of JAXDDW010000027.1, from coordinate 4,282,212 downwards.
CATTCACCTGTATCAGACATACAGTACCTTTAAATTCCAGTATAATAACCTGACACTTTCCCCTACAACGTGATTACATTGAAGTATGGATAGTTTCATTTACATGTATAGGCTATAAATGCAAGAGCACATAATGACGTTTTATCACACAATGTTTGAAAATGGTAAAAATAGCGTTTAAAACACATTCTTACACACTCTTTGTACACATGGTTTGTAGCGTATGCAGTCTAAATCATGTCTGTCCATCAGTTGTTCAAACTATCATCGTGATGGTCGAGTGGAGTCTGTTTTTACTGTTTTTTATATGTCTCTCACATCATTTCTGTCTTCTCACGATGTCTTTTGTCTTCCATCGCGTTTGGACCTTGTAGGAGAAGGAAGGCAAGGTATGTTATTTTGGTCTTGGTCTCCATCATGCCTCCGCATCATGTTTGTTTGTGTCTTTTTAAAGGGGCACTCCACCCAAAAACAACATTGAGTTAGAATGACTTCATCTTAATTTAAGTAGGATGGTACTTTTTGTGTTGGCCGTCAAACTGGAGTCTGGTTAGTTCTGCTGGTTTCTATCTTTGCTACGGCGCTTCACTCATCTTGCATCACTGGTTGTCATGAATCAGTGAACAGTCATTCAACATTTACCAGCAGACCAGGAGGCTGAATGGTTCTCAGTGTCAAGATAGTGTAACTAATGACTGAGACTACATTTAACCCAGGATTAGTTACGTTAAGATTTTCAGGCAATAGAAATAGTACTTCTACTACTACTACTACTAATAGTAATAAAATCAAACATCATACATAGAAATATGAAAGTGTGATATGATAAGAATGTGATAGGAGCCCTTGTTCCAAAGTAACCATTAACCAACCGTTAATGCTGTGGTGATGATACGTCTGTAGTATTTTCACTTTCCATTTAGTGTGAAATGTTTTTTTCTTCCTATTTTATAGTGTCTCTCTTTCAACTTCTTTGCTGATACCTTTCTCTAACAAGTCAAACTTCCATCTCCAATTTTCTCTCTTGCCCTCTATCAATTTCTGTCCCTCTTCTTTCTCTTTTCCCCCGGTATCCTCTCTGCTGTTCCTCCCCCCGTCCACCTCCACCAGAGCGATGGTGGGGATGAGAACGGTTCGGACAGCTTCATGCACAGCATGGACCCTCAGCTGGAGCGGCAGGTAGAGACTATCCGTAACCTGGTAGACTCCTACATGGCCATCGTCAACAAGACCGTCCGCGACCTGATGCCAAAGACCATCATGCATCTCATGATTAACAATGTGAGTCATAACCTGATGACTCATCAGTGTTTTGGCTGGGATGGAAAGTGGATCACAGGCCCAATTCTTATGGGTCTTATGAGTATGAGTATGTTTTTTGAGTCACATGGTGAGACTAAATTTACTCAGTTTGGATATCTGGCTGAAAAAGAAAACCCATCACCAGATGAATTTGACCATATTAACACCCAACTAGGCTTTGCCACACACATTTCAGATCAGGGTACTTGCCACTTTATACCTGGCTGCATGTGCAAATATTTTCAACTAATAAAACACATTTTCCATCCCAGATCAATTATTTCAGATTGGGATACTTTCCAAAGGCCTCTAAGAAGAAATATGATTATAATTTTCACCTCTCTCTCTCTCTCTCTCTCTCTCTCTCTCTCTCTCTCTCTCTCTCTACCTCTCCCTGCAGACTAAGGAGTTCATCAATGCAGACCTGCTGGCCCAGCTGTACTCATGCGGTGACCAGAACACGCTGATGGAGGAGTCCCAGGAGCAGGCCCAGCACCGCGATGAGATGTTGCGGATGTACCATGCCCTGCGGGAGGCCCTCGGCATCATCGGTGACATCAGCATGTCCACCGTGACCACTGCTATGCCACCACCTGTGGATGACTCCTGGCTGCAGGTGCAGCGGGGCGGCTCTGGAGGAAGGTGAGGATGGATGGATGGGTGGGTGGGTGGATGGATGGATGGATGGATGGATGGTTGGATGGATGGATGGATGGATGGATGGATGGATGGTTGGATGGATGGATGGATGGATGGATGGATGGTTGGATGGGTGGATGGATGGTTGGATGGATGGATGGATGGATGGATGGATGGACGGACGGATGGGTGGATGGATGGTTGGATGGTTGGATGGATGGATGGATGGATGGTTGGATGGGTGGATGGATGGTTGGATGGATGGATGGATGGATGGATGGATGGATGGATGGGTGGATGGACGGTTGGACGGTTGAATGGATGGGTGGATGGACGGTTGGACGGGTGGACGGGTGGATGGACGGTTGGACGGATGGATGGATGGATGGATGGGTGGATGGGTGGACGGACGGTTGGATGGTTGGATGGATGGATGGATGATGGATAGCTGGATGGGTGGATGGATGGATGGATGGGTGGATGGACGGATGGGTGGATGGATGGTTGGATGGATGGATGGATGGATGGATGGTTGGATGGATGGATGGATGGATGGATGGGTGGATGGATGGATGGGTGGATGGATGGATGGATGGATGGATGGATGGATGGTTGGATGGATGGATGGATGGGTGGATGGACGGTTGGATGGTTGAATGGATGGGTGGATGGACGGTTGGATGGTTGGACGGATGGATGGGTGGATGGACGGTTGGATGGATGGATGGATGGTTGGTTGGATGGATGGATGGATGGATGGATGGATGGATGGATGGATGGTTGGTTGGTTGGATGGATGGATGGATGGATGGATGGATGGATGGATGGATGGATGAATGGTTGGTTGGATGGATGGATGGATGGATGGTTGGATGGTTGGTTGGTGTTTGTGTCTCGCTCTGTGGCTTCGTTTTCCTTCTCTCTTCAAATAATGACCATCTCGTTTCCATCCCTTGACCTCCAGGTCTCCAGCCACCAGTCCCACTCCAAATCGAAGGGCCCCGCCGGGCCCCCCAGCCCGCCCGGGCTCTCGTGGGCCACCGCCTGGGCCCCCACCGGCCGGGGGACCCCCAGTCCCCTCTCGCCCGGGGGCTTCCCCGGACCCCTACAGTGGGCCCCCACCCTCTGTGCCCTCTCGGCCAAACCGCGCACCCCCCAGTGTGCCCAGGTAAGAGGAAACACCAGATGGTCTTTCAACGTCACAACGCCCCTCTTGACACCAGTGTACAGTCTAGTAGCTTTTAAAGGATGTTAACAACCACACCAGGTTTTTGTCAGTGATGAACTTAAATATTACAAGCTATCCAAGCTCAAGTGTGAATGCTCTCTGTTGCTAAGGGGGATGTGAAGACGCCTGGATGAGGGGAAGAAGGAGGTAAATGAAGCTGAAGAGCTCTTGATGTGATAGAAGATAGACAGTAGATACATAGACGAGTAGATTGATATAGATCCCTAAATAGATGGATGGATAGACAATAATTACTATTATGATCAATGGATTTATTGATGGAGGGGAATAGAAAACAACATGGTCTTTATAGTTTTAACTAAACCAAGGGGTGTCGGTAAGCATTTGACCAAACTACCCCTGCACCTAACCCGTCAGACATGCACCCACTCTCACTTCCTACCACCACTTCTATCTCTCTATCACTAACGCTCCACCTCTCACTGTGTAATTGTTTTAACAACTGTCCCTCAAACCTTCACACCATCGACCTCCTCTTAATAGTTAGGTCCTAGGTCAGCAGATGACTAGAATGAGGGATAAGGAGGGACTCAAAGCTGTTTCTCAATATTTCTGTTCTCCATTTATCTGCCTTTCGCACCAGTAATGTTTGCCCTGTGTTTGCCTGTCGTTGTGAGCTAGCTAACGTTTTAATCTGGACAGATTCACCGTCCAATCAGGGTAGCAGCTTGCCTTTTTCACCGTAGGAGACACACACGTTGCTGGGCAAGGCTCTTACTCACAAACTTTAACATCTCACCTCAGACATGGATTGGATATTGTCTTGACAGTTACAACAAATAATCTACTTACGTAACCACAATTTGCCCTCCAAAAACAGTTTCCTGTATTCTGATTGGTCCTGAGTGAGAGCTGAGTACTCGTGACGTGGGTCACTTCCTGCACTGTAACCTGTCTGTTTGTTTGCACTCCTTTCCTCTTCTCCTCCTCCTCCTCTTCCTCCTCTTCATCCCTCTCTCCCTCACCACACCTCTGTCCCACATATGACTATGGTTCCTCTTACAGAATCACTATCACTGACCAATGAGGACTAACGTTTCTGGTACGTCTGGTACTACTCACCATCGTCATCGCCACCTTTCTCTTTCTCGTAGAAGGCATCCATTCACTGCATGTCTACTCCTCTTTCTCACTTTCGTTTCTTTTTCTCAAAGCACTGCCTTAATAGATCACTGCATGGGTAAACACACACACCCGGGTTCAGACGGTGTGTGTGTTTGCATCACTGTGAGCTGATGTTGATCAAGGCCTTTTTGGAGTAGCTGTACGCTTATGTTTGTTTTGAAGAGGTATCAGTACGTCAGTATGGGGAAACTACGTTGTGAAAGAAAAAACGAAAAAAACAGGATAACCCTGTTATACATGAACACACACACACACACACACACACACAACACACACACACAAACACACACACTTACATACCACTACAGCTGCCACAGCTCAAAAGCTGTCATGGGTTTTGTGTCAGTGTTGTATGTACATGCCATGGCATCCCACCCATCCCTAACTGTGTCTCTGGTGTTGTCCTTCATATAGTACATGTCTGTGTGACCAGTCAGTACAGAGGTCAGTTAGTTCTATACATAGTACATTACAGTGATAATGTAATGTACAGACAGTTGCTACAGATATAGCTTCAACAGTAGTCTACTTTTATGCTTTTAGGAGTATTTTTAACAAAGCTACCTACCATAGCACCCATATGATTCCTTATAGGGATTATAGTGACACAGCTTCACATACCGTCTGCTGCATGGTACTGGAGTTACAGCACTATGGCAGTTGGACTTAGAGTAATCCCTCATTTGGCTTTGACTGCGTAGAGCATTACCTGCATTGTGGTCATGTTAAATACTTGTACTTGTACTCGGTAGTTTTGTTTGTGTGGGTACCCCCTAAATAACAATATGTAAGTATACAGAGGTGTGTCTGTGCCAAAGAATGCGACCCTGTCAAAACACCGATCCTAACCTATCCCGATCCTCTCTTTGTATCTGTTTGTGTGTGTGTGTGTGTGTGTGTGTGTGTGTGTTTGTGTGTGTTTGTCTTTGTCTGTGTGTCCATGGCAGTCGGAGACCCCCGCCTTCTCCAACCCACTAGACCTCTGAGTCCCTCCCTCCTTCCTAAGTCCCATCCACCCACCCCACCACCTCCAGATGAGAGGCCATGGACAACAGCGCCACCCACCTACTGTTCTCTACCACACCAGACCTGAGCTGCTCCCTTCTCCTGCTCCTACTACTAGACGCCACGTCTCTCTCTCTCTCACTCTCTCTCACTCTCTCTCTCACTCTCTCTCTCTCATATCCCCTCTTTATTCACACAGATGCAAAATAGTTATTCACATGTGCATGGTTGATGTACACACATACTGTACCCTCACAATATGAAGAACTCGAAGTATATAGAGAACATGAGAATATGAAATTGATAGAAAACACAAATGTGTGAGTGTACACACACACACACACACACACATACACACCAACACATGCAAAATGTATGTGCTTATTGTTATGGGGGGTATGCAGTTGCATATTTAGCATGACTGGAATACATAACTGGTATTATATTTCACCTTGCATTTCAAAAGGGTATTCCTGGCTGCTGATTTACTGATTTGATCTCTCATTTTTTTTGGATCATATTTTTCTTTGATGATGTTTGATCTTTTTTTTTTCTTAGTGCTGATTTCCCCGTTATATCGAGTGAAACCCCCTTAAGGGACGCAATGCGTTTATCTCGCCAAGCTGGTTTGGACAATACGAGATGACTGCATCTCCTGTGTTCCTTTCCATTTATTGTATTAAGATCACGATCAGTAATGGTCGTCCCCAAAATCCGAGGTGAGAACACACATTCACACACAGTCATTCTTTCTATTTCTATTCTTCTATGTGCAGCGTAGAGGGACGGCGGACTTAAGAACTAAAACATCCAAAGAAAACAAAGTGCTGTACACACTTCACTATTCAATTTCCCCTGTAAAAACAATAAGATCAGTTGTGAACCAGCTGTGTATACATATGATTCATTCATACAATTTATCAAGATAGTGCCTCCTCACCTTTACGATTTTGGGGTTTCTCTCTTTCACCTTTCACTCGTTCACATCCCAAACACAGTCTTGCCTTACTTCCTCTCTATTTCTCCTTCTTTTCCTTTTGTCATGGAACAGCTGACCAAACGAGGCCCGGCCCTCTCGCCCTGATGCCATTCGATCTTTAGAAGATGCCCCCACCCCCCCATTTTCCATAAGTCTTCCCATCACCTCTTTTCTTTCATCAACCATTCTTGTTTTCCACCATTGCCCTCACCAGCACCGTACACTATGAAACAGAATGCCCCTCCATCATCCACCTCACTCAACTCACCCAACATGAGAGGAGAGCGTGAGCGAAAGGGAGGGAGGGGGGGAAAAGGACAGAATGAGAAGACACCTACTCTCCTCTCTCTCTCTCTCCAGTATTTGGATAGAGAAGGGGCCTCTCTCCATCCTCCTTTTCCTCCTCTTTCTCCCCCTTGCAGTAGGATGGGAGGAGCGATCACCCGTGGGAACCTTCTGGGTGTGTTGTTGTAGCTGCCAGAAGGCCTCGCTGTGTATGTCGTAGTCGCCGTGTTGTCTCGTTGCATCTGAACTGGCCAGCAACAGTGTTTCACTAACTGTAATCCCATACACACACAACGGTGCATTTCTTTGTCAACCACCTCCCAAAAAAAATGTCAACAATAAAACACGCTGTTGTCCGTGCTTCCACAGGACCTATGCAATACCAGTGAATTGGGGTTACGATTGGCTCGATTCCCACCACCTCCTCTCCCCTCCGACCTTTTCAACAGCCTACTTCCTCATTACTGAAACTGCAATACCTTAGCGAGGCGGGGATCTAAATAGAAAGTGCAATATGTCCTTCTTGGATGGCTGAGTCCGTCAGTCATACACACACACACACACACACAACACTCAACGTAACTGCTTAGCGAGAGAGGAGGGGAATCCGAGGCCTCAGGCGCACGCCGAGACTGTTAGCTCGCTGAAATAAGGAACACGCCGAGACTATTTAAAGTGATTTCAACATATTTGGAATGATCGTAAATGTTATCGTTTCTAGTTCGTGCTTAGTGAATTTATTTAGATGGAATAAATGCACATGACGACGTGATTTGTCATTTTTTCTTTGTCTGTTTTTTTTTTCTTTTCTTCCCTCTCTCAGTGGTCACGGGGGTGAGTGAGAACACTAACAAACCCAGACAATGACAAGACTATGCATAGAGTCTACCTGAACATTGACACGCTCCTTCCATTTCACTCTCATATCGCTGTCCGAGAGGCTGTGAGTTCACCCCCCCCCCCCACCCAAATGTTGTCAGTGTGGTTTGTTGTATTATGATCCCTTACTGGTGATGGTAACCACAGATAACCAATCCACCAGCCACAAAAAACATCCCCATTTCTGTACCTTGTTTAATGTCATTCCACCCACCTGAAACTCAACCTGCAACATGTCAACGATCCTTTTGAATCTTAGTAAACCGCAACACAAACACAACAAAGTATATTCTGATTATTATTTAAGAGTAAATAGTTTATTATGGACATATCTTGACGTGTTATTATGTATATGTGTGGTGCATCTTATGGGACTTGTACTTCCACTGTCTAGAGAATTTAGTCTACAATGTATGAAATTACTGGATATTAAATTATTAGGAATAAATGAGTATGTGTATAAGGAAACCATATTTTAAAAAAATGACCAAAAAAAAAATAAAGTGGTGTAAGTGGGTGTTGACAGGCTGTTTGATACTTAAGCATGTAGAGGAGAAGCAGTTTTTTTTGGTGTCCCTCTGTCTGTGTGTGTGTAGAGAGAGGGGCAGGGTGAATGTGTGTACTCTGTCCTGCAGCAGACCAGGTCCTGTATCCTATCCACACTGCTGTGGGTGGAAAGACTTTACCCTGCAGGACCGTTGTGCTTTGTCAACGCATTAAAACTTTCAGTGTACTGAGTGGGGATTCTCGTGTCGTCTTTTTTTTTTTTTTTTGCTTCAAGGTAAATGTTGAGATGAAAGTTAAGAGTCAAACAACAACAAAAAGTTGTTAAATTTGCTGTGCTAGTTTCCTTTGTAGAAAATGATCCAAAGCTAAAATGTGGAAAAGAACATCCAAACACTAAATGATATGCACATGATTAGCCTTTATATAATAATGTGCATAACAGTGCAAACATACTACTTTGTACAAGTTCTGCCTGCAAAGAGTTTATAACGTGTACCCAATAACAACATTGGTACATTAGTACATGTGCATTACAAACAGCAGGCGTGCTCATAGACAATACTGAGTTTAAGTTGCTCAATCAGTTTTATTCAGGAGAGGGGAAGAAAAGTTTTACTCAAGAGGAGAAAAAAAAAAAGAAGAAAAAAAAATCACATCAGAAAGTTCCTGTCAGGAGCTGCAGTCTAGCAATCGGTCCTCTGAATGATCCTTCATCACCCACCAACAGTCACTTCAACATTACATTAAAACTGATTAGTTGAGATACTTGCTTATTCCAAATAAATAGAATATTTTCTCTTTTAGTCAATCTTTGTATTAAATCACAGCCAGTCCACTACGTTGTCCATGTGTCCTTCAAGCCAACAGTGGCTGTACCAACAGACACATGGACGTACAAGTTCGCGCTGCTAGCCACGTGGCTAGCTGAACAGCCTTTTCCCCCCCACACACCAGGCATAATGAATATACAATATGTTACAGAGTTACAGTATATACACCACCTCTTTTACAACAGAGACAATAAATGCTTTTATATCTCTAGCTTTTCAATCACACAAACGTAAACCGTGAATTAGAAAGTGTGGAAAATAATTTCATCTACGTTTTAGATTATTTCACAATCCCCAAAATGATACTATAAAAGAGTTTATATGAATCTCTTGGTTTGACCACTCCCAAAAACAAAACAAAACAAAATAGATTTCATGGCATGTTTTCAAAAGGAAACAAAAGAAAGTGACAGAATGCGAAGAAGTGAGGAATTTAAAAATCTAGAATGGTAGAGTACATATATTCAGAAACCACCTCTTACTGCCCAAAGTGCTGAGGTTTAGGGTCGACTTGGTGCTGCTGACTATCCCTGTAACCACAGACCAAGTACATACACTTCCACATGTCTGCATACCTTCAACAACTTCAGTCAGATTTGACCTACTGTCACATAAAACACCAGAATAAGCACAACTGTCTCCTTTTAGTGGTACAAATCACAGTGTACAATTTAATAATTTAACAAATCTGGTACTTGATATAATAACAATCGAAAGAATCTCAAAATTCAAAGTCAACCAAATAAGGGGGTGAAATCATCTCCAAACGGGAAAAAAAAAGATGGATTGAATTTTTGTCATGACTTCTCAATAACACCTTAATATCCTGGTACATTTACACATCATGGAAAGACTCTCAAAAAACAGAGGCCTTTGCTAAGATGTCAACTGAAATGGTAAAACTGAACTCTGATACCTCTGGGTTATGAGCTGTAACAGGGAACACCTCTCAGTTCAAGAAATGATATATATGATCCAGGACACCCCAATCAACATGAGCAACTCTCCCAGACACCAGTGATGTCTGCTGTTATATAGTCTGGACCTGGTCCACAGAGAATCACTGATGTTATGAACCTTATATTGATTTGTTTTACAGAAATTAAATTTATCCTAGTGTTAGTGCTCAACCAGAAAACGTTTTCCTTTCTTCCTGTTGCCTTTACATCTTTCTTTTCATCTTACCTCAACACAAACTTCAGTCTTGGTGGGGGGGGGGGGTTTGTGTTCATTTTCCCAAATTGTGATTGGACCCATCCTATACCATTGGGAATAATGCATGAATTCTTAAATTGAGTAGTCCATTTAAATTTCACTTTCTACTCTATATTTACAGACCTTACTCATCCTCCGAGTGCACACTGCACAAACACGTTCAATTAAATCCACTCATCAACCTTGCTTCAAATGGATCCCTCAGCCTCTGCTATCAAAAGCCCATGGCTTCATAGGGTTCCCTTAGCCCACAGAAATCATCCAACTAGCTAATGCCTCTATGGTAGAAAAGCTGCTGTCCAACCAGCTAGATAGGACAAGAGATAGGAGCTTGATGAGAAGCTTTGTACAGTTTTAGTGCAATCATATTTATATAATCTGATAGAACTCTACAAAAAAGCACAACAGATGCAACTTCAGTTGAAGAGGAGAAAATTTGGAGACCATGTACACATACACACACACGTGCGCACACACACGCGCACACACACACACGCACACACACACACACACACACACATACATACACACACATACACACACATACACACAAAGTCCAGTTGTAAAGGATGTGCATTAATTCATCTTTGATATTTAGACCTACAAGCAAAACGTAACAGAAAAACTCTTAAGAGTCTCCATTCATTTAGAAACTTAAAGACCCCATGAAATGGACATCAGAGCTCAGTTCATGAAGTGTGGCTGTGACAAAAGAAAAGAAATATGTGTTAAGAGTTGAACAGCGGGAGTGTGTTGAGTTTGTGGCAATGCTAGCCAAATTCCCGATGGGAGCACCAGATTACAGAGTATTTGAGAAGATGGGGGGAAAAACAACGAAGAGCGCAGATGAGTTATGACTGAAGTGAAAGAGATTTTAACACCGTACTTGCTGGAACTTGCTCAGATCACTGTACCTTTATCTGTAATCTGCTAGCATGCTAAGGGTAAAGATTAACTAGGAGAATATACAATAACCAGGAAAGAAGCCCTCAGCACAGCACCCCGAGCTCTTGGAGATCAAAGCGTTACACCCCTGAGTTGTAGGTTGATGAATAAACCCATAAAAAACCAAGTCCTTTAGCAAGAATGGAGGAATAACGTTTTTTCGAGCACATAGGTCTTCTAGACATATCGTCTTCTCATTAGCTATATCAATTCACCTCATTTGTCACTTCATGGGGTCTTTAGATTGCATCTATCCCCTAAATCAATCAGAAACCATCCTTCGGTTACCGTGGCGACCCCTCTCTCCACACAGTGAAAGGATGTCCGATAACTACAGAGCACAAACTCTGAAAGATAAATTAACATTTCGCATTGTACACACATTTTACTTATTTTCAGTGGAAAAAAAGAAAATGTATGGAAAAGGTAGTTTTAGGGGCAATACCCATCTGTCTGTACGCTTCCACCTTCCTGACCCTAGAAACAGAACAGTGTCTATAAAAGCTATGATGTGTACGAAGTTCCTTTACTGACTTTCTCACTCTCACATCTCACTCTGCGTCTCTCCTTCTCCCTCTGCAACCTGCACCTTTCATCATCATCATCGTCTCAGTTCTCATCACGTCTCCTTATCACACACACCAAGAGTGTGGTAAGTTTTTATACATTCAAACTGGATGCTCTTTTTGGCATGTGGACAGTAAATGGTGTAAAACAGGTTTTGCACCGAAAACGGAGAATGACACGAGTCTGATTAGAAGAGTTACACACAGACATGCTGCTAATTCTCTGACAGCTCTTTAAGTACGAGTGAGGGGACAGAAAACATGACCCCTTTATTGCACTTATGTGTTAGAGGGGGAGACGGGGGAGACGGGGGGGTGTTTAGGAGGAAATTGAGATGAGGAGAACGATTGGATTGCATGTAGGAATATTGATAATCTCCTCTCCAGAAAGAGCATCATAGATAGACCCTTTAAGTTAGAACAGTTTAGTTTCAATCACGAAACAAATGAAAGCAACAAAGACGATAGAAAATTCTCACACATGCACACACACAAACACACACACACACACACACACACACACAATATAAAGAGGGACCATTTTAGTGTATTTGGGTCAAGGATATTAACTCAGTTGTGAGCAATTTTGGAGGGGGGGCGGGGGTCAATATTGTAGAGATGCGTTTGTGAATGTGATCCATAAGGTACCGACCAGGTAAACTGTGGTGTTTATGAAGACCTCAAGACATGTCCAAGACCTCATGAACACCCACACACACACCCACACACACACACACACCCTTAAACCACATCAACCACTCTCAGACCACCAGGATCTTGACTTCATCCTGTTCGTCAGGCCGGTAGAAGAAGGGGATGCAGGGGTTCTCCCCGAGGAAGGGGGGTGAGCGGAGAGCTCCTTGGGGGTTCTGGATCTCGTGGAGCAGCTGCATGATCTGCCTGGCTGTGCCGTCCTCGTTGGGGCCCAGGGGCTGGGGGTCGGTCGGGGCCGACCCGGTCAAAAGGGCCTGGGAGACAGGTGCGTCCAGGCCTGGGGTGGGCTCTGAAAGAGGAATGACCTCCATGGACTCTGCGGCAAAGAATGAGACGGGACCGTATGGTGAGAAACACACGTGTGAGTGAGTATCATGAGTGAGTATCATTTCTATTCTTCATTCAGACAGTGGTACCTCTGGGCACAAGATCTGCATGTGTGTTAGGGTTGGTTTTTACTCTAGGCTGTGTGTACCTGCTCCATTGGCACCGTCAAGCTCCATATGCGTGTGCGCTTGATGCTCCGGGTGTGTGTGATCATCCCCGACGGGCAGCAGGTCGGGGTTAACGGTGCTGGCGCTGGCTACAGCCCCGGTGTAGCGGCTGTACCAGTCATTCCTCTCTGACACCAGCCGCATCACCAGATCCTGCAGCTCTGTCAGCTTAGCCTGACGGGAGGGCGGAGAAACAACGGTCAGGACACAGACAGGAACAAAACGGGTCGGCTGGGAGGAGCACTTAGGAGAGGGCACCATGCATGGGAAAACAATGTTTAGGCCTTATGAAAAAAAAAAAAGATTTACATTGGTCACTGTGGAAAGATTAAGGGATTACATGATTAACCTTAGAAAAAGCAATTGGCAAGATCACTTACGTTTCCTTTCAAGCTTTATATTGTACAAACTGACAAACACTCTGCATCCGCATTAAAAGGTAGCGGTTCCTGCTTCACATGGAGCTGAAAGTCTACTGGGTGTGTTAATAGTGCCCTCTATTGGACTAATTATGTACTGTCACAGGTACCTAAGGCTCTTAAAGGGTAATTAATAATTCCTTTTGCCAAAAAGGGATATAGAAGCAAAAGACCAATATCATCTGAAGTAGCACAAGTTTTCTTTTCCACATCAAATTTCAAACACCCACAATAAATAATAATGCAATGATACAAACGGCATCACCTTAACAGGCTTTTCACATTGACAGCTAGATAGATAGTGGTAGAGTACCTTCATCTCCTCCTTGTCCTGGGCCAGCATGCTGATGTACTGCTCCTTCTCCTGGTGCTTCTGCTTCATGATGGCCCGCTGGCTCTGGTACAGGGCTATGTACTCTCCTGGTCAGACACACAGACAGACACAAAGGACACACATGGTAAGAGAAATGACTGCTGTTCTGAAATATAAGAATATTGACACAGAACAATTCTTAATTCTAAATTCAGGCATCTTGTTTTCCTTAAAAATAATCTAAGCATTTTAGTAAGGAGTAAAAATAAAACTCATAATCATAATAATAATCATATTGCCAACAACAAAACATCCTGCAGCCCTGGTGTGTTGTTAAGTCTTACCTATAGTGTCAGTCTCTCCAGACAGCTGGATGCAGCGGTGCTCCAGCTCCTCTACCCTCTCCTTCAGGTCGGCTTTCTCTTGCATGAGGGAGGTGAAGCGCTGCTGGAGCTTCTCCATGGCAGCTTGCAGGGCCTCGTGAACCTCCACCGGCACTCCTCCTTCTGGACAGGAGATTGGAGAGGGGATAGGGTTAGATATTATATCCCATATAGATTATGTCCACATAATAGAGCATTGTAGAGTCCAAACAGACTTAAGTGTATTTATAAACCTGAGAAATAAGTCTTAGAAAACCTGTCATGATTAATCTCCTAAAGAAATGGATAATAGGGCTGTCTTCTCTCTCTCCACTCTTTTCCATTTACCAATTTCAATGCACACATTTCACCTCACTCACGTTATTTATCACACTCACTGCCCCACTGCCGCAGAGGAAGAATCTTACATGCTTGCACTCACACTTCATCTATTTTTTTCTCACCTGAGTGCCTGTGGCCATGTTCATAGTCACTATGTTGGCCGTGAGCGTGACCGTGACCGTGACCGTGCTCGTGATGATGATCACAGTCAGATTCCTGACTGTGGCTGTGGTGTTGGTGCTCTAGGCTGAGGGCGGTGGCCTGGTGTCGGGCTGCCATGTGGAGCCTGTGCTCCTCCCCCAGTTGCCTCCTGGCCTCATCCCTCTCCGCCTCCAACTGGGCCAAGGCCCCGCGGATAAACTCCTCCTGGAGGGAGATGGGGAGAGAGAGGGGAAACGAAAGGGAAGAAGAGACGGAGGGACAGGATGAAAACTGTCAAATGAGGATATATACAAAATGTAATTTCATATGCATTTCCTTGTGGTAGCTAGGGATGCACCGAATGTTCGGCAACCGAAGTTATTCGGCCGAATATCGCCAAAAAACACATATTCGGTATTCGGCCGAATAAATGAAAAGGCCGGATTTTTTTTTACCGAATAATGACTGTTTTGATGGCGTGATCAAATAGCACCCATGCAGGAGCCAGGCGCGCGTAGCGTAAAACGCAGCAAACATGTCAGCGGTATGGAGGCATTTCAAAATCTCCCGAAAGACCCGAAATTAGCGACATGCATGTATTGTTCAGCTCAGCTTTCTAGAGGGGGTACTTCGGCTAAGAGCGATAGCACTATAAGTCTGATCAATCATTTGAAATCAAAACACATCGAAAAGCACGCCGAGTATGAGAAAGAGACCGCAGGGAAGAGGAAACTTGAGTCTCACAGTCCCGGGCTCAGCGCAAGCACATCCACTCCATCTGTGGCTGGCGTTTTAGAAAAGGCAAAAAAGTTTGACAGTGCCAAAGCAAAAGGCATTACTACAAAGGTAATGGAATTCATCGCGTTGGATGATCAACCATTCTCCGTAGTAGAGGACGTTGGATTTCGGAGGCTTATGGAGCATATTGAGCCCCGTTACACTGTACGGGGCGGGGTTGTCAAAGATAGCCAGATAAAATATTTTATTTTACTAATTTATTATTTTAAGTTATAGGCTATTGTGCTGTGTTATGCAATGTTGGAAAAAATGGAAAAATAAATGAAAATTGCAAAAAATATTCGGTATTTGGTATTATTCGGCCTTTGGCCGAAGTGTTCCATTATGCTTCGGCTTCGGCTTCGGCCAAGAATTTTCACTTCGGTGCATCCCTAGTGGTAGCAGCTAGGTTCACATCACAGATCTCAACATCATTTGTACATTTCACATAAATGGTCCCATCTATTCCAGCACCAAAAATGAACCTTACTATAATACTTGCACCTAACTGGTGAAATTGATGTCAACATCAAGCTTAATTTATGCCACCCAAAGCAAGAGAAAGCAAGATGGATCCTTAACAAATCATCATTTGAACATTTGGAGGAACAAAACTCTCACCATCTCTTTCTGGCTCTCAAAATCTTCGGGGATAGCTATGGAGGACCTCTCTGGGCTCTCCTGCAGGGACTGGCTCTCGACTCCATCACCTAGGCAACATAACCACAAATTACAAGTGCTCATTCAGTATGACAAGATATTTTTCCAATGCCTCCATACTTACCATAGCACAAACATGATTTTTATAAAGAGGGCACACAAACAACTAAAACACTAAGAGGTTTTGCTCATGACATGAAAGAAGAATAAGTCGTTTTATGTCTTTATAGAGGCAAACAAAGCCAATATACCAATACTAGGTTGCTCACCTTGATCTCTGGGTGGCGTGGCCAGGGCGGAGCTGTTGAGCAGCTCCTGAACCTCAACCTTCAGCTGCTCGTTGTCTATGACCAACTCCTCCAAACGCTCCTGCGGGGAGGAAACCAGTCAAAAGGCTCATTGAAGAAATACAAACAAACAAACATGTGGGGGGCATATGAGAGAGATGGCTGGAGTCAGTGAGTTTGTGTGATAAGCTCATGATTAAAGACCGTGTACGCATGTGTATTCACAGTGAGTCAGTCTGTGTGCAGGCCAGTGTTCCCAGATATCCCTGCATCGGTTCCTGCACCACAGATGCCAGGATTGTGTGTGGGTGTGTCCGATAAACACTGTGCGTTGCTTGTGGTTTTAAAAGCATGATCAACACCCTGGATAAGAGACACCTGATCCCCTCCCGCAATCTTTTTTTTTTTCCCAAGTTGTGCTGCCTTCACTTTAGCATGACCTCTCGTGGCTTATTGCTTAAAAACACACACCTGCGCTTGCTGCAGCTGTTTGGAACTGATCTCCAGCTGCACGCGGCCCTGGGTCTCGTCGTGCTGCAGCCGGTCCATGAGCTGGCTCTGCTGCAGATACTGGTGGTGGAGCTGTTCCCGCTCCGAGGCCAGGGTCTGGTAGCCAGCACAGTACTGCTGCAGGTGGGCCACGACCTGGTCCCTCTGCTCCAGCACACCCTGAGCCTCCTGACATTTCAGGGCCAGCTGAAGGAGAGAGGGGAGAGGAGAGCCAAGGGGGAAATGAATGGATGGATGAAGAACTGTCATGTCACAAGATCCCTCCATTTGATCTCTTTCTGCAGACTATTATCATATAATATATCCCCTATACATGTAATAGTAATGTAAACTTATTCAGATATGGTGATATTTTTTGCAGATAGTATAGTAAAGAATTCAACACTGTTTGTCAATGCATCTGAATGGCCTTCTAAGTGATACTTTGTCTGTGTGAGGGAGAGAGACGCTACCTGCTCCTTGAGGTTATGCAGGTCCTCTTGGAGTTGCCCCATCTTGCGAGCCAGCTCCTTTTTCACATGTTGCTCCTGACTGGATGGCGATGGTCAGCTCCATGTTCTCATTAGTCTAGGTAAAGGAGGAGGTAAAGGACATATTGGCTTTGAGGATACATTCTCCAACCCTTTGAGGTGATACTTCTGAATCTACCTTCACAAATTGTGAGTGCTATCTCAACGTATTACTAAAGAGTATTGACCATGGTACAATAAAGTAAATAATGAAGAGACAGTTCAGATAGTTCAGATACAAAAAAAAACAACAACAATGAAATCTAGGGTAAGCAAAGGAAAATCAGATGAGAAAAGTAAGTAAGGACAGAACCAAAAGGGAGAGAGGAAATAAAGAATGGCATTTGTTAAAAAACAAATCCCAGCCTCACCAGCTTTCACGAAGCCGTTCTGCAGCTCCGCCAGCTGGTCCTTCAGCGTGCGGTTCTGGGTGAGGGCGCGGCTGATGGTGGCCTTGTCTGACTGGACGTCCTCCAACATGCGGCGGCGGTCCTCCGTTTCCTGAGCCTGGCTGTCCACCTGCCGATCCAGCTCTCCCAGACGGGTCTCCTGCTCTGCACACATGCGGCTCAGCTGCTCGTTGTCACGACGCTAGGGGAGATATTACAAAAAGTTAATTAAAGAAACTTGAAATAACCTGAAGTGATGCAATGGTAGTACTGGGGATGGTATACTGGGAGGCATTTTGGAACAGTTGATTGCACGTTTTAGTAAAGAGCTGATCAACTCACATCACTTCATCACTTCATCACGAGTTTCAATGTTATTTGTCCATTACACGTTACATTTATGTACTATTCAAGACATTTGTGATTGGGTAATACAGGAATGGCCAACCGCGTGTGCATATATTGCATACCTGTGCCTGGTACTGTGCGCTGAGACCATCTCTCTCCTGCTGCAGGCTGTTGAGGGCCTCCTGCAGGGCCACCTCGTTCTCCGACGGCCCCGAGGGCTGGGGCTCTGAGTGGCCCTGAGCCTCTCTCTCCTGGGCCAACATCGCTGGAGGAGAGGGAGATGGAGAGAAAGTCAAGCACTCTAATAGTTTCATCTTTTTGCTGCCAAGATATACACCAGACTGCGGTAGCACTGTCACCGATGTGTGCCCAGTATGTACTGGCTTTCACCATACACTGCATAGCAAACATATAGTTTGTTAAATCTTTAGCACCACTGCAGCAAACTAAATGAATATTTGATAATCATTGTACTATGGTCAGTTAATCAGAAAACTTATTTGCCAAAAGTGAATTTCATATGAAGAAAAGGAAAATGGAGGGAAAGTAGTGAGGAAGAGGTAGAGGTAGTAGAGGAAGGAGTATGTGCCTCTTACCTGCAGTGTTTTTCAGCTCTGCGATGTTGGCCTCCAGTTCTTGGACTAGGTTGATGTTCCTGTCCCGCTCTTCTGCAACCAATGACACCTGCCAAGACAGACAGCAGGGAAAAAATTCAACATTATATTCACTATTCACACTAACTATGTCTGTGTGGAACATGTTCTAGTGTGGTGATCGTATAGTGTACCTGTGTTAGCAGCTGTTCTGTTTTGTCCTTCCACACACGGCCCTCCTCCTGGATCTGTTCAGCGTAGCGGTCCCTCTCTGTCTGCAGCTGGGCAATTGACTCCATCAGCTACAACACCACAAACATACAGGGAGAAATGGCATTCAACATGCTAGCGCCACAGCAAGGCTTTCATGCTAAAGCTTTGAAAATGGTCATACTCAAAACCGGAAATTCCTAATGGAGAATGTCATCTGCCAGGGTGGCTTGGCCTAACATACGTGGCTTGAACAACAACAAAAAACAGCAGCATAATCCATCGGTGTGACTCAGCCTACACCAGCCTTTATATTCCAAATATGGAATTAGAAAGGAAAAGGTGTGGGTGTATGGTGGGGTCAACCAAGTCCAGCCCTTAAAATGACATCAAATGAACCATTTGGTGCAGTTGATAAAGGGGAAGGTACCATGACAAAGGTGGGCTAACAGGGGCGACTGAGTAGTGTCGACTAGCTAGACCACATGTGATGAAGCAGTAATTAACTTTATTCCACCTCTATTCTGAATGGTTTTATTAGCCTGAAACAGAAAAAAAAACTGCTGCGTTCACACATGAAAAAAATACTATTGCTCTAAAAAGGTCAGAATTACACAGACATACAAGTAGACAGACACACATGTGCATGTACATGTACACAGACCTGGTGAGTGTGCGCCTCCAGCTGCTGCTTCTCCTCCAATAGTAACTGGACCTGCTGGTTGGCACTAGGAGGTCCTGACTGACTGGAGAACTGGATCAACACAAAGAGAAAACACGGCCACGGTACAGAAATTGGAGTGAAATGAACACGTCACATGACCACAAATTAAATTGAAAGACGCTGAAACCAGTCCTAATGGATGTTTTGTTTTAGGCAGAATGGCAGTTCTTATAGATAAGTTGGCCCACCTTGCCCAATGAATCGCGAAGAAGATGAGAAAGAAGAATATAAACCTGTGTATTTGCTTGTGCCTGTGCCCTCATGTACCTGTTGCAACATGACGTCAGCCATCTCCAGCCTCTTGCGGAGCTCTTCCAGCTCCAGCCTCATGGCTCCGTTCTCCTGCGCACTCAGCTTCAGCTGCTCCGACAGCTCCGAGCTCTGCTGCTTCGACTCCTCACTCACACTGCTACAGAGACACACACACACATACAGGGATTGGTCATCATTTCTGAGTATCAAAATAAAGGAGCTACAAAACAGGCAAGTGACAGAATGACATCCTCTGTTGTTCAATAAAAAAAAGTGTTGAAATGGATGCCACTGGTTCCCAAAGTGGAGTCCGGCTACCTGCAGAAGTCCTTGACATAGTCCCAGGGTATCTTTAGCAAAATGAAAGACTTTATTTTTGCTGTTTTTTTATTCACCAGAGAGATATGCTACAAGGAGAGTAGCATATCTCATATTTCAAGTGCAGGCTGCCAAATACTCCCAGCAGGCTACTTTTATAATAGTTATGTCTGTTTTTGCAGCCTGCTTCTCCTTGCATCAGGACTTGGGAGACTTGCTCATCCCATCTGTGGCATACCATCCAATCTGATGGAGTCTAATAACATCATGAAAGTCAAATTGATGTTTTGCAGCCCTACTGTAGTGAAAATGTTATCAAATAGATCTCCACAGCCTATTGCGTATATGCTGTGATTAAGTGACTTACCTCAGTCTGTACACCTCTAGCCTCAGGCTGTCCCTCTCCTTTTCAAACTCTTTGTTGTGCTGCAGACAAAAGGGAAAACATATGTTTTATGTATATATATATTATATATATATATTTCCCCTGACAGAGCAAATTTGCCACCAAAACAAAAATATCAGTTCATTCAAAACAATTGGAATGCAGAATGTGTGTCTGACTATTTCTATTACATGTTACACTTGTTATTGCATCTGGACACTGAAATGTCTGTTACCTTTTCAAACTGTTTTTGCTGTGTGGAGACAGAGGAAAGAGTTCTCTCCAGCTCTGACACTCTCTGTTTGGTGGTCTGCAGGCGGTTACTTAGCTCCTCTGCTTCTCCTGGACACACACGCGCACACACACACTTAACTAATGGCTATAGATGAGAGCTTAGCATGATGAAAAATAGGTATAAATAGCTCATGTCTGCATGTACAAAAATGCACACACACACCTGATTTCTGCCGTGCAGCATGTTGTGTGTATTGTAGTGCCGTCTGCAGCTCTGATTTCTCTGATACCAGGATACCAATGGTCTGGATGTGAACCTAGGAAGAGGACAGGCAAGTTTCTCCTTGAGACACATCCAGTTGTCCTCACCGAATCATTGTTCAATGACTTTAAACATACACATTATGTCATGCATTTGATTCTAACTAAATACAACTCTTGCAAGATAATAAGATGATTTGGTTGTGTTCTGGGTTGTAGTACAGTTTGTGAATCTCTTGTTAGGAGGAACAGGTGTGGTGGATTATCCACTCAAGGCAAACACACACACCACCAGAAGAACTACACCTGGAGTTAGTGTGTATGTGGCACAGCGTGGTTACCTGTAGTTGTTCCCGCATGGCTCCTTGCTCCTTTGCAAACCTCTGCTCATATTCTTTTCGCTCCTGATGGAAAAAAAATGTTTGTGAATGACCAGAATGAAAGTGAGAAATTAAGTAGACTGGGAGGGAGGGCGACAGGGATGGACAAACAGACAAAACATGCAGACAGAGAAAAGAAAATAATGTTTACCTTTTGTAGCTGATCTGTGAGCTCCTGAGATTGCTGTGACTGCCAGACCAACAGAACATAAATGTCAGTTTGGGAAAGATCGAAACTCCTCTGGCTCCCTCACCACAATCCTATCATAGTTCAATCAAACTTAACAAAGCTTTTGGCATGAAAGGTACGCCTTCATTTCCATGGCAGAGAGCAGTGGCAGTGCAAAGCAATGCAAACCAGTTATGAGCCCTTTGTGTTAAGTTATTGCTGTTAGTGTGCTAAGGCAGCTCAAAAAGGTAAAAAAAAAAAGGCTCTGAGTAAAATGTACACTGATGTTGTTCTTATGCTGTGGATACTTAAAACTTTAAATTGAATTTAAAGTGCAAGATGATAAATTAAGTGAAAATCATGCATGAGTTGTTTCAAGGTGCTGTTAATCACGACAGCATGCAGAATATGCATGTACATTGGTGTAGTCATGAGGTTGGCAGGGGTTATTCTTTGCCATACAAAGACAAATTTAAGAAATGCATAACTCCCAATGCAAACACACACACATACACTCACACACAGCTTCTTACCAGCTGGTCTAGCTTGGTACTGAGCTGAGAGTTTGTTAGATTGCTGGAGTCCAGGGCAGCAGCCAGCTCCTGGTTCCGACTCTATCGCGTGCACACATGCATCCAGGAAAGAAAGGAAGATAAAAAAAATAAATAAATAAGAAGAGATAAAGTGCAGTGGTGAAAGACAAAAAACGTGTGGGAGGAGGAGAGAAAGTCAAAATGTGAATTATTAACACGTAAAAGTAAACAGTAGTACCTTTACATGTGGTGCAAAATGATAGAGTAAAGCAAACTGCATGTATGTGTATGTGACGAATAAACCTCTTGAATCTTGAAATGAGTAAAATACAAGATAGTAGGTAAATACATTTTCTAACTTCTCTAACAGCCGCGTCAAAGAGCGCTCACTAAAATAACTGGAGTGGAGCTTTTCAGCAACACTTTGCTTCTGTGCCACACCTATAAATGCTCACTTATCTGTGATTTACCATGGTATTGATATCAAGGTACCAAAGTTGGTATCAGTATTGAAGTCAAGTCATTGAAGTTTTGTATAAAAATAATAATAATACATCAGTCAGGTCAAAGTCTTTAGTCCTCTCTCTTACCTCCAGTTCCGGTGCACTGTCTCCATTCACATAAGCAGTGGATGACTAAAATGACAAAGACACTCACATTAAGTACATCCAACACTAAACCAAGCAAGTCTTTTTAGTTATATTGTATAAGCACAACCCTTACACTAAATTCAACATAGCAAATTTAAAAACTGACTATGAAATAACAACATGTTGTTGTTTTGGACTCATCTAAATGACAGCAATCAGACATTTAGAGGAAACATGATGAATGTGCATGAATGGAACCGTATGCCTCTATGCACTTAAGGCCCACACATACTGAATGGCATAATTGAAGCATGTCATGTGACACTTTCATGGTACATTGTAGGTGGGGGATTTGTCAGCAGCACCGGCACCTGCATTTCACCACCATAATGGGTGAGGATACTACATCAGATTTCCTTTAGAGTAACATAAAAGATGTATCACAAGCTGTCTGTTACCTGTTATTTTGATCATACCTTGTATGGACAAAATATGGACGTATTAAGGTGGTCTGACATGCTTTCAGTGCACATAGGGCCATTGGGAGCAATTGGCGAAATTGAAAATTCTTCCAGTGTGTTTCTGCCTTCAGATGCAGCACATACTATTCTAAAGTGCATTTCAGTGACAGCGCACTAACGTTAAAAGCCTAACACTGTATGGCAAAGAGATGTGCGTGTGTGTGTGTGTGCAAAATAAGAGATGCCGGGCCCCCCCGCGGAGGAAAAACTTTTCCTACCTCTGTGTCGCCAGCCCAGAAGCCAGCTTTGTGCTGCATTAACGTTAACCGTGAATCTGTTTTGTCGGCTTGCTATCAGTAGCTAACTAAACGTTGATGTTGTCATATTTTTTTAAGCTTCCAGTCTGTCTGTCTGTCTGTCTGTCTGTGCGTGCGTGTATCTATTTACATATTAGGCTCTGATTGGCCCGCGGAGTCGCGCACCTGCTCTTGTAATGTTCACTGGACGTAACGTTGTTTAATACCAGTTTAATATACGCGTTGTTGTCGCACTTTAGAGCCCGGGGCTCTGATTCTGAGTAAGACATTTGCCGGATCGGATTCTTGGCATTTGCTGCGCCCCGGCTAGCCCCGGCACAAATTAAGCACTGGAGTGAGTGTATGTGTTATGTGTGTACATTGGTGGTTGTAACATTGGTACCTCAGAGACCAGGCCGTTCAGTTGTTGGGAGAGCTGTCGCAGGCTCTCTGTGGAAGACAGTGGTCTGCAGGACAACACACATACACAAACATCATGGCACGGAAACGCTTTCTTGATTTTATATTACATGCATCATGAATATCTGACAAACTTCCATAGCTGGAAACCTTAAATTACTCACTATTCAAATAGAAATTCTCAAAAATCCAATACTAGATACTATAAGACTATTTTCATTTGCACATCATTCATCAATCAACATATTAGATGTCATTAGGCCTTGTCACTACAATACATCTACATCACCAAACTATAAAAAACATGTTTGAGGGAAATGGATTCCATGTGTTAATCTGTGTGATATTGAAATACTATGGCAGGTATATATTGTTCATTTGTTTTTTATTATGTTATGTTTTTTGTTGAAACCTACTCCTGACCAGTCAACATATTCGCGACCAGCCACTTCTATTCTGTGTGTTGTGTGTGCCTACATACAAAAGATACAAGGGTGTGAGTGGCACTGAAGACTCAGGGATGAGGGAAAGTCTGACAGGATAAAAATAATGATTACCCACCTATTTTCCTCCAAACTCTCGTTGCCATTGGTATCAGGGTAGTTCTACAGAGAGAGAGAGAGGGAGACAGACAGACAGACAGAGGGAGAGAGAAAGCGAGAACAATGTGAGCACATTTGCTAAAAGGGGTATTCACACGATGACAACGCGCGTAAAGCACATCAAAAACACAAACGACAAAAGAACATGGGATGCATTGAATCTAGCGATCAGCAATTAACTTATCTAATTCATGTTAGGCTTACAGTGTTAGACGTGATGGGCAGACAGGCAGTGAGAGTCACAGAGACTGAGATAGGATGAGAGGGGCAAAGAAAGAGAGAGTTATTCAAAGGAAGGAGAGAGACACACCTGCAGGTCAGTGTTGTGACTGACAGACTCAGGGTTAGTAGTAGGAATAGCGCTAGAGGGGTTAGACACAAGGGAGCCATGGCCAGGTTCGCCCTTTGTGTCCTCCAACAGCTGAGGAACTGAAGACCCCATGGCCTCCATGTCAGCATAGGTCTGAGGTGATACACACACAAGAAACACACACGCTAGTTAAATGCCAAGACGGGAGAAAATGGACACACTAACGCCCCAAACATCACTTCAACAATAATACACAAGAGCAGCAATATGAGAACATAGCTTAACAGCTGTCTGACACACACATACATGTCTTGCTTTCCCAGATGTGGACATGCCTGCATGATAAAATCAACAGAGCACATGTATCCAGGTGCAGATGTCACAACCATGCAACCACTAAGCCTCATGCCCCCCCCCCCCCCCCCCCCCCCGGATGTGCTGCACTTATACTTATATGACAACAGTTGGTAAACAACACCAACATCATCAACAACACCGATATTAACATGCCGAAACAAGGTCTGAAATCTGAGGAATGATCTGCAATCCTCAACCCACTTGATGAAAGGGGGATGGGAGAATTTGGAAGCAAAGTCTAGTATCACATAACATACGAAGAGCAGCTAGTGACAGTGGGGGATGCAGGGAGACAGGAAGACGGGGGGGGGAAAACAGGCAGGGAGGAAACAATGGAGGGACAGAAAAAGAGAGGCTCACCTGACTGTTGCCATAGGGAGGTAGGACTAGGCCATTGCTCTGACTAAGTGCTTTCAGAATACTGTCAAACTACAGAGACAGGGGTGGGAGATGGAAGAGATGTGAAAGGAGGAGTCAACGATTGAGAAGGGGACAGAGATACAGAGAGGCAGGCGCTACAAGAAAACTAAGGGAGACATTTGGAGAGAGAAGAGGGTTTGTAGTGGGGAGCAACTAAGGCCATTATGCTAGGTCCAAGAGTTCAGCATGGGTTATATGACTCATGCAGAGTTTTTCCAATAACATCTGTAAAACGGCCACCTTCCTCATTTTCGCCACTGCGTTACACTAATGCTGCAAACAAGGGCTACCCGAATCCCCAACTAGCATCATACTAACCAAAGAGAATAAATAGCCAGCTATCCAGGGGCAGGATCACCTAAGCCTAATTGTTTGATGAACAACCTTTATTTTGGTCTTTTCAAAAACACACAAGTAGAGCCATTTGCAGTGTCCGAAATTAACCTTTTTGGCTCACTTGCCACGGACTCAGGTACTAGAGTTACCCGTCAAGAATCGTTTTTACTGGCCACAATAATGAATATACATTTTTCATAGAATTGTGTGACCCAACCGGTTTTCAATGCCATTTCCTGTATGAACTCAGGTTTCGTGTGTCAATTTAAAACTTGTTCACTCACTTATACAATGGATCAAGTTTGTAACTGTAGTGAAATGCAAGCGAATTCAAATGACAAGAGAACATTTTGAGGCTTTACCCCCCCTGGGTGGCAGGTGATCCTTAATGATTTATCCACCAAAGACTAATTTTATCAGTATTTGGTGCTTGATGACATTTTGGACCCTGGCCATATGATTTACATTTCGTGGACAGTGTGGACAGAACCACAGAATCTGGGTTTAAAAAAATATACATATATACATTTTGTGAGCATTGACTACCACATAATTGTGAGGGTTTGGGGAAATTGTTGTAGAAATAGTAAAATTTGGCATTTGGAGACAACATTTACAACACAAGACATGACAAAACCAGGATCTAATCTGAGACTAATGGGATGGTTGATGCTTCTTGATTGAAACAGCCTGTTTATTAGTTCAGAGACCGAACTGCATGAGCAATCTGGCTAAAGGAATTCCTAACCCTGCTGGCTTGAAAATGGTACACCTCCCAATTCAGAAACCAGTGTACCAACAATCTTAGGCCAAAAGGGACACCTAACACCTCTGGCTTGAAATGGCCCAATAAGTAATTCAGAAAAATATGAAACTAAATAAGAATAAATTCTTACAATTACACTAGGAAGGTGAAGGTGGTGTATGACTGCCCACTTCTGCTTTCATGGCTGTACTATCTTATATGATACATGAATATTAGTCATGAGATCAATTTCAATATTTCCGACCTGCTCTTTATAGGCTGCTCTCTTCCAACGCTACAGAAGTTGGCTTTGTGAAGAGGCATACTCCCTGACCACGGATCTTCAGCTGCCTCAGTAAACTGATGGTGAGCGTGCCTAAAAAAACCCATACCATACTCTAGTGTTCCAGCCTGACTGTTCAGCGTATTTAAACTTCTGGATGAGCACTAAATTGAGTGCTGGACTTAAGCTTTTGATGACTATCTCTGACCAAACTAACTTTTTGGCCCACATCTGTCCACATTTCCCAATCCCTAATGTCCCCATGCTGCTGTAACCAACTCAGTAATTGGCAGGGCCTTGGAAAAAACTAACTTTTCATACTTCTTAACTTTCATACTTACAACTTTCATACGCATATTCCTACGCCTAAGAGCCAATAGTGCTTGCTGATCTGCTTCTTTAGGGGCCCAATTCTGTCACACTGCTCGAGTAGGCACTACACTCTTACTGTTGTGTCTCAAGACACTCCTAGCTATTTGCTCAGATATGAGGAAACCATTCTTTCTAACTTCTGTACATTTATTGTGGGCATCTTATACACTGTCCACGAATCCACTGAGGCATCAGCCCAAACTTTTGACACTATAATGGTTTATCATTAGTCTAGGTTTTATCTTTTTTTTAATCTTTTCTCCTTTCCTTCCTTGGCTGCCTGAAATCACTGCCATCCAGGCCCTGTGTGATATTCAGTGCTATTGCCTGCCTCCTTGGTGACAAGTGTACGGATATCCAGCAAGCTGTAGTTTGCTAGATGTCACTGGACTTCACCTGGCCTCCTCGGGAATTACTGATCAATTGCAATATCAAGCAATGCTTCTTGTCTACAGCATACAGCTTTCACATTCAGGGGTTGACATTCAGGTCAACTTTCTATAGGCCATCTGGGCCAGTAGTTTTTCAAGTTCAAACTACTGGCCTGTGTATCAATATATTTTTTCTAAATTGGTGTGGGTCAAACCCTATACATCTATCCAGCTTTTGTCCCTTAACAGAGCTGCCTCCCTACAAATCAGGAAATCATGAATAAATACTGCTACTCATCATAGCAACACTGTAACAGCCTATCGAATATGTGTAATAATAGCTTACATATAGCTTTTCACTGAAAAGTGCCATATAAAAATCAGGTTTATATGACAGTAATATTATGCATCATTGATAAGTTAGAAATGGTTCCTGTATTCAACTTGTCTCCTCAAAATGTTATTATAACAGATTTGTTACATCTGAGGCAAAACCTATGCGTGGGCCAATTTTGTTACACAAGACTTGATAGAATTTCTCAATGAACTTTCACTTTACAATAAACTAATTCTTAAGTAGAATTAGTTTATAGTTGTCTGCATATGCAGCACATTCTCTCCATATTCCACAAAATGCCTCATCTTTTGCTGCTTTATTCCCCAATCATGGCCACTGTGGCCAGTGAGGCTGAAATTTCCTGCCTGATCTTTCATATATTCTGTCCCTCTCACTTAGCTCTTCCTCAAATGTCTTCATCTGAGTTACAGAATTCCCTGCTGATGCGTTGTCGGCATTCTACATGCATGACTGCAAAGAGCAAACCATTTCCTGACAAATATTCATTGTGTCATATAATTTCACAACAGACCATATATTGTTTGATCACTAAACAAGCAAGCCACTAAAAACAAAATCAATATTTACTTGCCCAGAGCTCTGAGAAAACACTGTGGGACCACTGGGAATGTCAAGTCCTGACATTTGAGGGATGAAGGCGCTTGCCTGTACTACACTTAAGTCAAAATATTCTGTTTGGACACATATTTGTTCAGCAATGAACAATAGACCAAAGAGTTTAGAGAGCAACTGGAAATATTTTTGTATATATTTTGTATTGCCTATAACCTTTTGATATATGAAATGCTTGGGCCTAGGATTGGCTGCAATAAAAAAAATATATCAGTCACACATTATCAGTGTTCACAATGATTTTTGTTAAAATAATGGGTTAATATTACATACATATACGGTACATACAAAGAGACAGATATCAAAAGTCAGACAATAACAAACATAGACAGGTTGTTACTTGACAAACAGACACACCAACAGATAGCAGACTGACTGCCAGGAAAACAAAGAAAGAGAAAGATTGGGAATGCAGCTTACGCTTCTATCTGATGAGGGCGCATCAGGTTGGTTCCCTCCCCTCATCTTCCTCTTCTTCTTGGCCCCTGCTCCTCCTCCTCCTCCTCCTCCTCCTCCTCCTCCCCCCTTTTCTCCTCCTACACTAGAAGGGGAGCTCTTCTGCTGAAACTCCTTCAGCTGGACAGCAAAGGAGAGAAGGAGGTGAGTGAGTGAGTGAGTATCTTCAACCATTGGAGGCTCTTGTCAAGCTAACTGAATCAGGAGATGTCCATTTGCTCTCAGCTGAAGCAGACAGGCATAGCTCCTGTTCAAGAGATCCAGATTCAAATAAATGTTGGAATGCATGAGCACTACCCACACGTTATTGCTTTACTAGTATCACCTAAGGGGAGAACAATGGTTTGCTTGTTCAAAATCTTTCTGCCTGAAGATTCTGCAAAATGCAACTAAGCCTAAGCCAAACTACTACTCTTAGATTTTATGACTGGACGGTGTAGCTCACCTATGGGTTTTTAAACCCACCTCCCCCTGTCTGACTGTGTATGTGTATGTGGCCTGTGACAGCTGTCACGGGTGACCAGGGGGAACTCCCCTCTAGATAGCCCACTGGGAATGCCATCTCTCAAATACTGGGGTTAAATCACAGCCAAATGTTATGTCTTTACACCACCACTCATCCACGAAGGTTGTAGGGCAACAACAAATGCTGACGAGTCATCTCCTGAAGCTAACATTTGCAAATGATAAGGCCAGCTTTCTTGCTAGGCCAGCCACACATCTAGCTGGAGCAGGACACAGGACAGGAACACAAAAAGGAAGAGGGGTGTCAGCTGTCAAAACAGTCCCCGTCATCTCTTCCAGCTAACTAGGCTACAATGCCTCCCGGTGTTTCCTTGTTTGTGACTTAAATTGGTGCATACTGGACATTTTATGAGAACCGTGCCATCCCCAAAACAAGCCAGAAAGCTTCCTAACTGTTGTCTTGCATCCGTTAAGCAACACGCTAGCTGGATAGCTACCAGAATCAATAGCAAGTCAACTATCCATTAGCCAGCTCGCTAACTTGCTATGGTTAGCAAGTTGATAACCAAATCTAGCTAACGTTAGATCGACAGACACATGAAACCGTTGAGTAAATAGAGTAAGTTAACCACTGGCAAGCAAAGCGAAGTAGGCCGCTACAAATGCTTCTAGGAACTATAAATAGTCTACATAATCTGGCAAGTTAATGCTGTCAATCGAGGCCCGAGAGAAGCCCCGGTCTCTCCTGCGCATTGACAACCCCAAGAGGAGTATAAGAATGGGGATGGACGGCAGCACAGAGGTCGGAGGACGTGTAATGACAACACCCTCCTCCGCAAAAAAACGACAGAAACGGCCGACAAGACAAACCAGCTGAACAGAGATACGTCCAGTGCTTTGTGTGATATTTTAGCCCGGTTGGTTCTGAAATAATTTACCTTTTTCTTAGCTGCAGCGAGTTTGATTTGCCTGCTCTGGTCGGCCATCCTGCTGGTCTGGTCGGCGAGCCGAACCACGTCATCAGTTTGGGGTCTGCTGCTGTTGCCAGGCTGTGTCGCTAGGGGGCAGAGACATATGGCTGTGGCTGTTGTGATCCAGAGATGGCTCGTTGATGTCACCTGCATAAATTGCTTAGTTACATGGGCACTTGCCATACCTGAGCCTAATATGAAGTGACTCCAAAGTCGGTCTTGTACATTTTTATCTTTATAGTGGAGAGAAAAGCTAAATCTCCAGAAATCTATTTGAAAGTCACATCTAAAATAATAATAACATCAGTGGAGCATTCACAGACCAGTGTTCCTCTAAGCCAGTGGTTTTCAAATATGTGGCATGGAAAACTAAGGGTTTTCATTCCAACCAAACACTACAGCAGGGTGACTGCACTGCTTAGCACACCTTTGACCAGAGAAGAACAAAGTAGTGACATCAACTGGTGTAGTGTGTGGTTGGCATAAAGACCTGCATATTCTTAATTTATCACTTTGATCAAATAATGTATTGTCAGCCATCTTTAATTGCTCAACTTGTCCTCAAAATTTTAGTTGATAAAGGAGACTAGGCAGGTTAAGTTTTTGTGGCAAATTATATCAGATAAAGGGATTTTGTTACACCTTGTTATACCTTTTGTTTAGGGTCCCTGTTAAGATAACTCAGAGATGTGTGAGGGATGTTATCTCATTCGGTCTTTGGGTACTTCAGGTAGGCTACCTCACTCTTATTTTAGGTGTCTGATCCGAAAAAGCTATCAAAAGAACCTTGTTGCAGTGTACCTGCCTGCGGGGATGCAATGGAGGGTAAACGCTTCTAGGAACTATAAATAGTCTACATAATCTGGCAAATTAATGCTGTCAATCGACAGCGTAAACTCACCTAAACTCAGTTTACTCACCTTTTGAGGTGAACGGAAATCTTTATGACATAAATTAATAGTATACACCACTGTAAATAGTATCAAACTAATCTAAGTTATGTCAGCATATGATCATTTACAGGGGAAAAAAACTAAATTATTAGATTTTTGTTTATATTGGTGGTTGTTTGCCCTGTGATGATCACTGACAGGGGGTCATGCAATTTACCGGAATGGGGCTTTCTATCCGTCTCCTTTAAACAAGCACTTCCCTTTAATGGGAGGAAACCTGTTTTAGCTGTTTTCCTATTGCCTGAATAAAATAAAATGTAAACCTCAGAAACCAAATGATGTTTTCATTAATGCCCTATAAAACTCAACTACCAATAAGCAGTTTTCCTGTACTTTTGCTTTTGTTGCATGGCTGGCCATCCTTTTTTTTTTTTTCATTTTTTGAGTGGATGTATTGTTTTAGTATTGTTTTCATTGTAGATTATGTCATGTTGAAACAGGCTGTTCCTCCTCGGAAATTGGGTTAGATTGTGGCTTTTGCTAAATGATGTAACAATTATTCATCTATCTATTAAATTATGTTGGTCTGCTTGGCTTGGGTTGAAGGGGAGGGATAGACTGTTGTTTAATATCAATATAACATCAGAGAAACATGGTTAGTATCGCCAACGTAGATATGCAGACTAAAGTCAAATGTCAAAGGCTTTTCCTACATTATAAAATACTGCTGGCACTGATTCTTTATTGACTTGTGCTTTCTTTACCTCATCTTCTAGGCATATCGCTGGGTCCATGGTTCCTCTGCCTTTACTGAAGCCACTTTGGTACTTAGCGATCATTCCTCTCTTTTCTAGATAATAACTAGATAATGAGAAATAATAAGATGATAACTATTGCTTCCTTCCAAAACTCTGTTAATCTTCCTTCATCCCACACTTTGTCATTTAGACACAAGGCCTTAAGTCCCCTCTGAAATGTTTTAACATAATATAACAGATCTCATCTTTGCCTGGGAAAGTCGTTCCGGACTTTGCTATAGCTCCTTTCAACTCCTCTAAGGTAAATGGGGCATTAATCAAATCATCCGTATCCTCCCTCCTCTCTCTAGCAAACCAGAAAGTTGCCTCTCAGTTCTGTCTCTTCTTCCTCCTTCCTCACAAAGATTACCTGAGCTATGAACTTGAACCGAATGTCTTTACCGTCATTTCTGCTTTCTCTTTGTCAGATACTGCTCATCCTCACTCCTTAATGCTAGATAGTCCCACTCTCTTCTGCTGCCACCCATCCTCTTAATCATACCCCACGCTTCTTCAACAGGGGTTGTTCCCCCAATGCTATCACAAAATGTATGCCAGCTTGCCCAATGTTGGCTTGCCGAACTGTTCTTCTTACCAGAGCCTGCACGTTTTTGAGATGTTCTCTTTAATAATCTAAAAGCCCAATTCCTACTTCTTTCACTTCCGCCATGGCACTGCCCTCCTCGTCATCCTTCCCCCACTCTTAGGGATTGCTTCTGCTGCTGCTACAGTTGGAGCACAGATTATTACCTATAGTACTTGACACCGGTGTAAAATCAACAGACTCGTTTCCTGAAGGGACGTTTTCTGGTTCCATCATTTAGACACACCGGTTCTTACAATGGTTTTTCAATTGCCTGACCATTTAGATCTGTCAGATAAAATGTTACATGAGCAAATATATAAGCTCAATCACTAATTTGAGGTCTGAGAACTAATTAAGAGTTTAGGTACTGATTTGCTCCTGAGTACTTTCTACTTCCTTAAATCTTCATCATCATAAACTCTTGTTGCAGCATAGTTGATGATGTTCTAATATGTTAACAATCAGTATGTTAACCTGTATTACTTCATTTATTTTTGTATTAAAAAAAGGAAATTAACTCTGGAAAACAATAGAATAAGAAACTGCAAAGACCAGTGGCCAGCTGCAGCCTTGGGATGCTTCATTTGTTGTTTTACCATTATGCATTTACTCTTAGATCCATGGCACAGTGGGGCAAGCCTCCCAGAAAGAGCTGCCCTATATGGTTTGACCTTGAAAGCTTCTTATGCACCACTTTTCCTCCCATGTGCTACAGCACAGCTAGGTTAGCCCAGGTACACCAACCCATCCAATTATATTGCACATACAATGTGTACCTTCAAATTCAATCCCTATTTTCACCAGTCTACAGGGATTTGGCTGAATGCTAAATTCTGTATAAATAAATAACCATATACTCATATAACCATATACTCAAACAGCAGTTTGACATACCACACAATCAATTTTGGCTAATATTTACAATTGAAACACCTGTCTACCTAGTACCTACTGCTACAAGATGCAGCTGCAGAATCCAGTGGGTCAGCCCTTAAACCATCACAGGATCTGATCTGAAAATATAATTTACATCAGCAGAGAGTCCTGGATTCTTCTGAATGGAAAAAAGATGTCAAGAGAATTACAAACAAGACTGAAATGAAAATAATAAATCAAGTTTATAGGACATCATCCAGGCTACATAAAGATGAATTGTTCGATAGCTCTTGATGCAGGAGGAGTCGTGATGAAGAAGGCACTTTAGTAGCATTGGATATGGCACCCCTTAGCATTAATGAATTTGGCTCTGTTACTTGCAGAATAGATTCAGACTGGGGTACCTTTATCTCAGCCACAAATCCACTAAAGAATACCTATCATATAAGCTACTTGGCATGGTGGAGGAATATTACATAAATAAGCAAGTGGGGGAAGATTCTATACCTATATCATACCAAGCATGTCTGCATTGGCATTCTGCACAAAGGCCACAAAAGTGTATTACCTAATCCGGTTGTTGAAATTGCATGAAATTTGGTACACATGCTCCAGGCACAAGAGTTAGTCAAAGTGATACGTTTGTTTGTGGTTGGTACATGTGGACGTGGCCTATGCAATAACAGCAGCATATAATACATAGTGTTAAAAAATGATCAGGGCTTGAACCATGTAATCACAGCTAGTAGGTATTTTTAGTTACTTGACATTTATATATTTTTAGGTGTTTTTTATTTTGTCCACCTGTCTAAATAGCCTATTGTAACATATGGACAACTGCACATTGAACTATAGTAACTCTGTTACTATGCAACCACTTTCTTATTTGTGCTAACCTCTATCATGTTATACCACTTGACTGTAGTTTTGTACCCATCTGTACACTTTATTTTGGTTTTAACTATGAACATGTAAGTGATTTCAGTATAAATTCCCTCTTTGTACCTTTTAAACATACACATGTAAAGTTTGTTTGCTGTGTGATTGTCTTTACTGTCAGGTTTATTTTGAGGCCTGCAGCAATCTAACATGTAGCCTGGTATATTCAAGAAACGTCCATAGGCTACAAGGCATTAAGCATAATGATGACTATGCCTATGCATTCAAAATATTCTCCATGTGTTTGAGACACACAGCCTAAAGAGGAGCTTGTTTGTATTCTGAGACAGAACAAACTCTATTCTCAAGACAAACACAACAAACAAACTGATACGTTATTCTAACTGAATCAGGTACATTAGCTTATGCCAATATTACATCTATTGTCACACTCCGGCTTGTGTTAGCCCACACATATGAATGGGGCAATATAAGGCACAAGCAATCTGATACCTCACCTTGACCCATTTATATATTTGAGGTAGGCTACAGTATCAGAAGAATGCAATATAGGCACTTGATTCTATTTGATAAAGAAATGTGTATATACTGTATTTGTTAAGTAGCATGTTAAGACCAATACTGTATACAATACTGCATAGAAAATAGTTGTGTGCATCTGTAATTACATAATACCATGACTGAAAAAGCAGGCTGGAGAGATTAGTCAAGATTATTGCATGCACGTTTCATTTCAAAGTGGATGTTTTAAACCCTAATTGGGAGGTGGAGTCTGTACATTGACTGATGTAACCCACAGACAACCTAGTTTATCTATGTAACTTCATTTCCTTCTATTTACTCATGTACACGTTGAGCAGGGCTTTTGTATGTCTTACTCATTGTGGTGAGTATGATTATTATATGCAAACACATACCCTAAAATATTGCCATAAGGATGAAAGTTGATCAAAATTACATCTTACTAACATGAAAAGTGAAAAGGCCCCTTATGAATGTGAAAAGGCCCCTTTCAAAGGCTGTCTTTTCATTGTACAAAAATGTATTCATGAATTTGATTCACTTGACATATAGCCTATCAGCAATAGCACAGTAAGTTATGACTCATGACGTTGACCTGACCAAACGTGTGCAAATCAGCGGCGGCCAGCATGCCGGATGCAACCAATGAGTGCCTTCCAACGAGCTGCTATGTGGCCAATCGCAGGCCTCCACGATGGGGAAGAAATGACGGCTTATATACGGGGAGCGCCATTCATTTAATATCACTTCACAGACGTAGAAACCGGGAATAGACGAGACAGAGACACTTAACGTGACGTGACGCGACTCGACTGACTTCAATTGAGATAACGTCTCGGCGAGGATTCGTAAAGTGATTGCTGTAAAGGTGTGTGGGAAAATATCAGAATGTTATGCGAATGTAATTTTATTGTGAAATGTCAAAGTCTGGTAGTAATAGATGGCTATAGCAAGCAAGGCAGCAAGCTAGGCTAACGTTAAAATATAGCCTTAACCTAACGGTAATCTTAGTTCTTAATTAGTTGACTAGCCAATATGATGGGCAAGAAATGTGGATGTCTGTGATGAGCTGTGGCAGGCCAAGTAACGTACTTTAAACGACTTAAAATGACAGGAACGTTTCTCCGGCATGTTCTTGCTAGGCACGTTGCTAACTAGCTACCTTGCCGGTGGATGGGGAAACTAGTGATCATTATCAGATGAGGCAGTGGGGCTCCACCCCGTCTACCGCTATTCTTAAAAACCTGAAGTTTTAAATTTTCTGTTATTTAAACCCTTTGGCCAGGACCACGCCATCAGTGTACCTACCGACGTTGAAATTATCAATCGATGGAATATGCCAGTATGTCCACGTAGCCTAAGAGAGCACACTGCAAGGATGCAGTGTCACGTATTAACATTGCTTTATGTTCCGCAGATTTCTTCATAGCTTTGAGCGAAATACAAGCAAGCATGAGACTGTTGTGCTTGGCATTGCTGGTCGCCGGCACCGTTTTTGCCGATGACGACGATAAGAAGGAGAACGTGGGAACCGTGGTTGGAATCGACCTGGGGACCACCTACTCATGGTAAGAAGAAATGGTAACTTGTGGCTTGGCTGTGGAAAAAAAAACATATTGTACCACATTTGAAATTAAATGGCTACCAATTAATAAAATATTTTCTTTAGTGTTGGAGTGTTCAAGAATGGCCGTGTAGAGATCATTGCCAATGACCAAGGAAACCGCATCACCCCATCATATGTGGCCTTCACCACTGAGGGTGAGCGTCTGATTGGTGATGCTGCCAAGAACCAGCTCACCTCCAACCCCGAGAACACAGTTTTTGATGCCAAGAGGTTGATTGGCCGCACCTGGGGAGACTCATCTGTGCAACAGGATGTCAAGTACCTCCCCTTCAAGGTAAGTTTCTTAGTGACGCACTTGACTGTCTAAAGTTAATTTATGGCTGTAGGGTCTGTAGATCTGCAGCCCAAGTTTGAGTGGCAACATTTCTAAATGGATGGATGTTCCTCTAGGTCCTTGAGAAGAAGAGCAAGCCCCATATCCAGGTCGACATTGGCGGTAACCAAATGAAGACATTCGCTCCTGAGGAGATCTCTGCCATGGTGCTGACTAAGATGAAGGAAACAGCTGAGGCTTACCTGGGCAAGAAGGTATAAAATGTTTCCTTATTGAATCACATCCAGGTCCTGAATAAGTGTTTTATGTGGCCTTGAGTTTAATTTCCCCCCTTCGTTTTCCTCAGGTCACACATGCTGTGGTCACTGTTCCTGCCTACTTCAATGATGCCCAACGTCAGGCCACCAAGGATGCTGGAGTCATCGCTGGTCTGAATGTTATGAGAATCATCAATGAGCCGTAAGTGTCTTATGACAATGTTTTAAGCATCCACCGTAATTTAAAGGAAGACTAAACATTTTCTCTTACAATAATTGATCTTTATTTCACTCTTGTCTTCTCCAGAACTGCTGCTGCCATTGCCTATGGCATGGACAAGAGGGACAGTGAGAAGAACATCCTTGTGTTTGATCTGGGTGGTGGCACTTTCGATGTCTCCCTCCTCACCATCGATAATGGCGTGTTTGAGGTGGTAGCCACCAACGGCGACACTCACCTGGGAGGTGAAGACTTCGACCAACGTGTCATGGAGCATTTCATCAAACTGTACAAGAAGAAGACCGGCAAAGATGTGCGTAAGGACAACCGCGCCGTGCAGAAACTGCGTCGTGAGGTTGAGAAGGCAAAGAGGGCCCTGTCTGCCCAGCACCAGGCCCGCATTGAGATTGAGTCCTTCTTTGAGGGAGAAGACTTCTCTGAGACCCTCACCCGTGCCAAGTTTGAGGAGCTGAACATGGTAAGTTCAAACTTCTAAAAAAATAGTTTTGGTTCAGCTATATTTCTTTCTGGGTTTATAGAACATTACATTAGGCAAGCATTTTCACCTTGTCTTTTACTTTGTCCAGGACCTGTTCCGTTCCACCATGAAGCCTGTACAGAAGGTGCTGGAAGATTCTGACCTGAAGAAGTCTGACATTGATGAGATTGTCCTGGTTGGAGGCTCCACTCGTATCCCCAAAATCCAACAGCTGGTGAAGGAGTTTTTCAATGGCAAAGAGCCCTCCAGGGGCATCAACCCTGACGAGGCCGTGGCCTATGGAGCTGCCGTGCAGGCCGGAGTGCTGTCTGGAGAGGCGGAAACTGGTAGGTCATCATCCTGAGGCCATATCGGTGCCACTGTGCTGAGCTTGCAGAATACAAAACTTTATGGCTGTTAACTTAAATCTTTGTGCTTCTCTTACAGGCGATGTGGTTCTTCTCGATGTGTGCCCCCTGACCCTGGGTATTGAGACCGTCGGAGGAGTAATGACCAAGCTGATCCCCAGGAACACCGTGGTGCCCACCAAGAAGTCCCAGATCTTTTCTACCGCCTCTGACAACCAGCCCACTGTCACCATCAAGGTCTATGAAGGTGAGAGAAGACTTGGACCTATTGGTGTAAACTTGCCAAACATAAGAGAATTTTCAACAGCGACTATTTGTGAAATTTAGGTTGAGTTATTCTTGTATAGTTGAGAATGAAAAGTGTTGCATAACTTCTGGCTCTAATTTTCAACTTTCTCTTCAGGTGAGCGTCCCCTGACCAAAGACAACCATCTGCTGGGCACCTTTGACCTGACCGGTATCCCTCCCGCCCCTCGCGGTGTACCCCAGATTGAGGTCACCTTCGAGATTGATGTCAACGGTATCCTGCGGGTCACCGCTGAGGACAAGGGCACAGGCAATAAGAACAAGATCACAATCACCAATGACCAGAACCGACTGACGCCCGAAGATATCGAGCGCATGGTGAATGATGCCGAGCGCTTTGCTGACGAGGACAAGAAGCTGAAGGAACGTATCGATGCCCGCAACGAGCTGGAGAGTTACGCCTACTCTCTGAAGAACCAGGTGGGGGACAAGGAGAAGCTCGGCGGCAAGCTGTCTGACGAAGATAAGGAAGCCATTGAGAAGGCGGTGGAGGAGAAAATTGAGTGGATGGAGTCCCACCAAGATGCTGA
This sequence comes from Hoplostethus mediterraneus, assembly GCA_034670385.1. Classification (NCBI taxonomy): domain Eukaryota; kingdom Metazoa; phylum Chordata; class Actinopteri; order Trachichthyiformes; family Trachichthyidae; genus Hoplostethus; species Hoplostethus mediterraneus. The sequence continues at coordinate 4,243,303 of JAXDDW010000027.1, read as the reverse complement.
TCTGGAAGACTTCCAGGCCAAGAAGAAGGAGCTTGAAGAGGTGGTGCAACCCATTGTCAGCAAGCTCTATGGTAGTGCTGGTGGAGCCCCACCTGAGGGTGGCGAGGGCGGCGAGGGTGAGCAGGATGAGAAGGATGAGTTGTAGGCAGGTAGAGGTGAACTCAGTTCTGTCGCCCCTTGCCTCTCAGGTAGTGGCACCTCGATGTACATAATGGACTGATTGGACTCAAATGGTGAGAGGCAATGTTGGGAAGGGGTGGCATTGATAAGCGACCATGTTGAATCTTCTGGAAAGACTCTGAAATAATCAATTTCAGTGTGTGTTAGGGGTGTTCTCTTCGCTGGAGGGCGGAGATATTCGTCGGCCTGGATCCAAGGCTTGCTGCTGCTGTTCTTAGGCAGTCATAAAAGGCGTTCTGTAGAGGGGAGGGGCTTAGAGGGGTGGGTGAGTGGGTGGTTGGTTCGGGGGGGGTGGGGTCATCCAGTGGGTTCCAGGGCTTGACAACTTCACAGGCAATGTAAACAAGTTATTTATTGAATCTGGTCATTGTAGAAAAAGCCTTTCTACTGGAAAGACATCGAAATAAATGTTTGATATAAAATCTGTTTCTTTTATTACTTTTTTTTATTTTATTTTTTACATTTTTAGGGCATTACTTGACATTAAACCAGCAACATGTTTTATACATGGTAGAAACAATTGGTGCCTTTTTTATAGCTTAAAATATCAAGTCAATTGGAATTCTTAAATTGAAGCACCAGGCAGATTTCAGGTTATGCCACTACAAAGAACCACAAGAATTACATTGTAGACCTTATTAAATAGTTTAATACAACATTGACAGATACAGGCACATAATCAGATCATGTTATTACAGTCACAATACAGTCTCTATGTATGACTCCCTGTGTATCCATCCCTCCGAAGACAAAGGCCAGCTGTATTGTCTCTGAGGAAGTTGGACCCTGGGCTTGGCCCCCTTCTCCATTCCCCTCGGCACACACCTTCCAAGGCAATAAACACATGGAGTGGTCCAAACGGTTAGGCGGCATATCCCCTTCAAATTTCATCAGGATCCATCGCCTTTTGTCTGCAAGCAGAGAACGGTTAATGATGCAAAACAAGCTCAGATAAGTGTAAGATTTTAGTGAAGCGCTAAACTGCTTAGTATGAACTGAGTAGTTCATATACAATATTAAAGAGTTCAGTACATTAAATCACACAAAGTCAAAATTTCTCCTATGTATATTGGTATAACTAATATTCCTACAGCGTGTCTGTGGCACCCCAGTCTATAGTGACCTTACTGTACTTGATGGTATTTATTGCCTATAGTTTGACCATAATGGTTGGTAGTGTGAAAGTAAATACTAGCACAGAATGCTAGTTATCAATTTGTGTCGGGTTGTACTGATACTGTGTAGTCACATGCCACAGACATGTGCCTGAGTATTGGGCAGTGAGCCAGTGAGGCCCTTCAAGGAAGTCATAAATCTGACCTTGACCAGACCACCACTATGTGGAGATAGCCTATAGGATGAACCATGTTAACTTAGTATAGAGAACCAATCATGAGAGACTTCTGTTTCCAAAGAAACTATAAAGATTGTAGTGAGCTGATTTTCAGAGAGAGCAGAGAGAGATTTTGACTTTCTGTGGGATCTGTGACAAGGTATTTCTCTCCAATATATCTGTATACAATATATTTTTGTACTTCAACCTGTCAATGTTTTGTGTGTTATTTCAAGGTTAATGAGTGCTTACAGGCAAATTTCCCACGACAATAGGTAGGTACTAATCCCTGGGGAGAAATTGCTTAAAATACTACTATATTCCTATAGTTAAGTGTCAAAGAGTTTATTATATAGATATATTTATGATATTTTTATTTACCCTGGTATCACTATAATATTACTATAGGGACGTATGGTGTGGCTGTGGTATTAAATAGTGAATTTATAGTGACCGTATAGTACTTTAAGGTATATATTATCACCTTTCTTCTGCATCTCACATAACTGACAATAAACAAGTCACAACATAGCATACGAGACTCAAAATCATAACTTAATAAATCATAAAAAATCATAACTCAAAATCATAACTAACAAAATCATAAACATTTTGTTCGCTTCTGACACAAACGTAATGTGAATTAAATTAGCTGTAAATTAGCTGGTACTTTGAAATGTAGGAATGTAAGTGTTGACGTGTATGCATGAAGGCTTTAGAAAACGTGTCTGTACCAGTGTTAAATCTGTACATGGAGTTGCTGGCTCCGTCTGCAGTCATCCCTCCAAAGACGAAGATGTTCTTGCTGAGCACCACAGCTGAGTGAGCTGCTACTCCTGGAGGGATGTCTCCTTTGGCCTGCACTTTCTCCCACTTCATGCTACCTTTAAAGAGTACACCCACAGTTAGGCTACTTTAAAAGAAACTGAACGGAAACTTCAAAACATGATTATGATTCGGGACAGCTTACTGGTGTCAAGCATGTACACATCGCTATGGAATTTGTCTCCAGCCATGCCTCCATGAATGTAGATTCTTGAGCCCACTGCTACTATAATGTGTCCGTGTCTGGCAGGGGGATGTTTCCCTTGTGTTTCTGGCTGGGACCAGGAGGAAGACACTGGGAACAGAGTGCAAGCATGCAGTCATTAGCACACATACCTCTATAAACCCTTTTACTGTTTGTAAACACTGATGCAGTTACTTGCATGTTATTACTTTTCCCAAACAAATACAATTACAGACTGGATGCTTACACTGTGAGAAAACTTAACTGTCAACCAACTTTTAAGCCTTGTTATCATCTGCAATCTATCCAGATTTCTGTCTCTACAAACATGCACATCCAGGTTTGTCACTGAAAATTAAACTTCTAACACATGCACACAACAAATTAATTAATACAATTTAATTGTTTCCATGTCACCAATTCAAAAAGTAATTTTGCCTGATGGCAATCATCCATATTGAGCCGGGGGAAAAAGCCTGAATGTTGGTGGTGACCCCCTTAGGCTAACTCTGGCTGTTGGAGATGTTAACAGACTTGCTTCTAACTGTGTGCTACAAAGTGAAAATGTTCTACCAGTATTGCAACAATCACCTAAAGTTGAAACATTTTGACATTTGACCAGTGCCAGTCAATGTGGAATCATGACAATTCCTTTGAAAAACACTGTTCATTAAAATAGTCCAAGAACTGGGTTATTCAACACTAACCTGTATCAAAGACATGAAGTGTGGGGTCTGAAACAGGTGCAGCCCCTGCTTCTCCACCAGAAAAGACATATAGTCTGTCCCCAATGCAGGCTGAGTTGGTGTGATACGTCCGGGGACTGGGGGGTTTCCCATTCACCAATACATTCTTCCAGTGTGACCCACTATCTGGACAAGTATACACATACAGAATAGACATTAGATCTCATTCATCATGTTCTGTTGATTGTACAAAAATCTATTGTGATATAATGTACAACCAGTCTATAGGATGGTCATAACACCACAGCCACACTGGTGACAAGACAGATAAACAAAGTGGTGTTGCCAGCTGTACAGACTATTCATCTAAACTGATGTGCTCTTGATAACACCACTATATATGAAAATGGAAAAATCAGATGAACTCTAAATTGGGATTTACCAGCTAGTTGTAGGTTCTGGATACAGTTGCGATTGCCACTCTGCTGTGCCCCCCCAAACAACCACAGGCTCTGTGGGCAGCTCTCTGGCACAAAGCTGCAGTGTTCATACCTGGCCTCCAAACCCTCCCACTCTGGGATGTCCCATTCGTAATTATCTGGAGAGAAAAAGAGGTTAAGGGGGACATGTCAAGCAGTATTCACCTTTCCTACTGTGTCGCTTTGCTTAGGCTTACCTCTAGTGACCGACATTACCTAATAATTTCTAAACTTGCTATTGGTCTCAACAACTATAGGCTAATGGGTGCTACTGATTTTAGAGTTATGTAGATGTCATAACCATGAAGGGCAACTTTGTTCACAACAGTAAACATATCTTTACATCTTTACCTAGATTTATGACATGAGATTGTGAGAAACTGCCACTAGGGTTGGCTCCTCCAACAATAATGATTTTTCCTTTGCCTCCATCTCCAGAGGGAGTGTAGGTGCAGGTGTGGCCCACACTAACACCTGGACCACTTCCCCTGGGTATCAAAGAATACCTGTAGACAACACAACAACTTCAGCACAACAAAAAAGGTAGCTGTTCTGTAACATTATGAGAGCTATAAATTAGCCTGAACATATTTACCATATTCCGTCTTTTGGTTTATCCTGAGGGTCAAGTACTGGGAGAAATTCCATGGCTGCTGTAGATAAAAAAGTTGGCCAGATGTCATTAATCAATGTGTTGTTTCTCTTGTCAATGATCACAAGTTTGACACAATCATATTAAATTGACATTTATCAGCAGTTATGATCTAAAATGGCCGAAACAGACCATAAAGACATTCAACCAAAAACATTTTAAATGGTAGTTATTTTCTTTACACAAGTCAAATATACTACACCACTACATTACATTACATTTCGGTGGACAGTCTTAACGAATTCTTCTAGATATTTCAGACAGAGCACCCAACACCTGTGATAACAATTTTGTAGCCTAACGTTACACAAATGAATGATTATTGACCCCCCGAAGTGAACGTTTTTTTTGTTGTTTTTTTTAAACTTTTTGTGTCCCTAAAAGATGGTGCATGTGTACGTGAAATTTACAAAGAAAAACAACCGAAAATATTTCGTTCTTCTTGTGAACGCTACGTGAAGGGTGGCTCGTGAAATAACGTTACAGTTGGCAAAGAGCTTAAGTAAAAAAAGTCGTTAAATCGTGGCAACGCTGCAATGTGCCCATATGAAGAGCTTCCTCCCCACAAACCTGCTCTTCCGACCGGAGCGCTTTAAGCGGCGGACCGCTGTGTCGTACTACAAACCATAGATACACAAACAGCTCGCAACGTCATTTTACCTCAGTGGTTTACACAGAAGACTTTTCATGCCATTTAGCTGGATTTGGTAATCTTCGGTACTAGTTGTCTATCTTGCGTACAACAGCAGAACGATTATTATAAATAAAAACCCAACATTAGATATACTTCCCAGTACCTCAGCCAAGGACCTCAGCTCACGACATAACGATACGTTGAATCTCCAAGTACGCAAAATGTTACGTTCGCGACGTTGTTGCCTTTGGTACCTGGGGCGCACGCGCAGTTTTACGTTTTGTCCGTGCTGCACTTCTCAACATGTCCATTCAGGCTGCTCCTCACCAGACCATCCCACTCCCAAAATACACAAGAAACCCTCCAATGTCAGTAAAGAAGGCACACGTTTTTATTGGACATAATAATCCACAAGAGACATTCCACAAATATGTACCACGATCCACAAATATTTCAGTATCCACAATACTTTTGATCAACACTCAGATCTAATTTTTGCATGTGAACATGTGTTTTCACATTTGTTGATCACAAAACATTTATTTGTAGCCTCCCTATTTATTTGTGTATTTTTTATCCAATTTGTTCCGTAGCAGATCTGTAAAAACGAGATCCACTACTTGCACCAGAAGGGCTTGTACCATGGCCGGCCAGCAGGTGGCAATGGTACTAAAGATAATAGAGAATATTTTATAGCCAATATTTTTGCTCAGCAATTACAACCAATTGATATATAGTAACAGTAAAAACTATAACTCAAAATGTTATTACTCCCATTATTCTCAATGATTCACAATGTAAGATTGTGTTGTAACTTTTAAATAACCAAAAGAATAGACTCTAGCGCCAAACACACACACCAAACCAGTCTGAGAGATTAACCATGTTCACACACTCCTATTTGCACTATTCTCTATTGTATGTTGGCTTTTATGCATTAATTCCTGACAGATATTCCAGTAAATCCTTTAGTTTAGCCTTATAAAGAATGTATGTGAGAGATGCATTATGAATGAAACATAGGCCAAATGCAGGCACGGCATTGTACGACTGAATAAAGTATTTTAAAACTTTGAGTAAAACAATAATTCAAATGTGAGATGAAGCATCTACATCAACTTTTCAACCCATGTGAAAACCTTAGTTTAGGACTGCAGTGGAGCTACATGACATAAATGGTGCAGTTATGACATCTTGTGGTTACATGACAATGTTGCAGGAGTAACTTGTACCTTATACAGAGGGCAGTAGACTCTTGGAATAATGAATTGTGAAAGATGGAAACAAATGCTGGAGATGCACTCTTATTGAGTGATAGCATTCTGGGTGGTTTTCTTGTTTTGCAGGAACGTTTTCTGCAATGAAATGAAGCCTGTCTGGGTGTAAAAGTTCAAACAAACACAATTCCATTAAGTCACAGGTGGAAACCTTCCACCCAAAGAGTAGCTCATATTCAGAAAAGTAGAACCTACTGTGTAAGATTATAAACATAACGTGACTTCTTTTATACAGTGGCTTTTTTGCTGAATCACTGCCAGTCAGTACATTTGGGGCCTGACTAACCCACTTAAGAGTATGCTGGCTCTGCTTATCCCGCTAAATATAATATAACATAATATAATATAAAATAATATAATATAATATAATATAATATAATATAATATAATATAAAATAATATAATAATATAATATAATATAATATAATATAATATATATGGATGAAGAATATCCAGAACATCCAACAAAACTGCATAATGCAACAGCGTTTAAAATGTGTGTCATCAAAACCAACAACAACAAAGAGTGGTTCTGTACTAAATCTGTTTCCATCTCCTTTTGATGTATAGATCACTCTTATCAAAGAGTCCAGGGGGTAAGGTGGGCTTTCCTTTCATCATTCGGTTCATCAGATAGGTTGGTGATAGGTCTGTCATTCAATATGGCTTTGAAAAATGATGCACTCATTTATTTTATTTTTTATTTTTTGTGTTATTTACTGGTTGATCTTGAAATAATAAGGTTTAATCTGGTGTTTTTGCCGTTTAAAAATGATGTAATCTTGTTCACATATAAGTAATCAGATTCTTTCATGGAACTGGTACCTCTGTTGACAGCTCTCTCCTTTGTGCAAAACGGGGTAATTCTCCACTTCCTCCCTTAATTGCTTTTAAATTCCAGCTACAAAGTCTGTCATATTCTGTAACATTACTTACTGTCTTAATTCTTGTTTTTTATGATTAGGCTTTTGTTCTGCTGCTAGCCTCTCAATGCCTAAGGTCCTGATTTTGGTTAATTATTGTTGGTTGTGGTTGTGGTTTGATTCCCGACCCTGCATGCTGGGATAGGCTCCAGCTTCCATTGACTAGGTGCTTAGCTCTCCCTTCTCTCTGGCAATCTGGCCATCTCGCCTCGACTCTGCTTTCTCCTCACTCCACAATGATGGAATGTCTTTCCCACCCCAGGCGAGACTACATAGGCCCTTCCTATCTTCTAGCGTAAATAGAAAACTCATCTATTTAAGCAACATGTCCCCCTTGCTCCTACCTATCTCTCCCATCTTAATTATGTCTCCCTCTCCCCTGCCTTCCTCCTTCACTTGGACCTGATGTTGCTCCTGCCTCATTCTGTTCTGCCTGGCTCTACGTCTTCACCTTGCACTTCTCTATCATACCTGAACATATCAGACTAGACACAGGAATAATTGTTACATGGTTTTGATCCTTGCACTCCTTACTTGTTGCTTGTACTATTGGCAATCTAAGAATTTAAGCTTATTCTACTCATGTACTCATTCTAAGTCACTCTACATGGGAGCTTGAATAGGCAATAGTTTCATTAAAACTTAATATTGTGTGTGTTTGTGTGTGTGTGTGTGTGTGTGTGTGTGAGAGAGAGAGAAACAGAGAGGCTTACTAATGGAAGTCTGGGTCTGTTCCCAATCACAGACCCTACCATACCATCCAAGCATTATCTGCTTAGTTTCCCCTTCAGGGAAGTAGAGTAGGAGTTTCAGAGACCTCCTTTGTTTTCCCTTCACTATTACTGATAAGTGGCAGATGAATCAGGGACTTTTCATGGAGAGACAGAATTATGGGGGAAAAGGAAAATGATTATGACTTTTGAAAGTCCTGGGAAAGAGACAAGAGGAAGAGACGAGAGATACAATGAGATACAATGTCTGCCAAAAATAGTGTGTGTGGTGCCCACCATCCCATGACAATCCTGTTTTTTAAGCCTCTCTTTCCACTAAATCTTTTCATCTCCCTTAAATAAAGCTTGATTTGGGCCCCTTCTGGGTGGTTGGCAGCTTGGTAATCAGGATTAGCGACATGCTAGTCCAGTTTGCACATATGAAAAAGCGAGGTCATCTCCAGGTTACTGGTACACCGCCACTGGGCTAGCTGTCAAAATAATGTGGCGCAGCTATTTCCATTGCGTAATGTTTCACCCGGAGGTGTGCTAAGCCATGCTTTAAAATAATCTGGATTTTGAATATACACACAAAACACTGGCTTAAGTATGTCTGCTATACACATTTATGAATGGTTTATGAATAATGAATAATTATGTGCATATTATTATTATTATTTTTATGATTTCCTTTGCTTATTTATGGCGGTGAGATAATGGAAAATCACAGACAAAATTAGGGTGAGACTTGCCATACAAAAAATACAATATGTTTAGAAATTAGAAAATATAGGAAAAAATGAGGCTTTTGGCATGATAAAACTGTCCTTAACATTAAAAACACTAGATTGTGTCATGCATAGTAGGTTTTGACCAATACAGTCAATTTTCAAAGTCGTCATGTCGTTTTGGAACCACCCCATCAACATTGTGGCAACTGAGCAGGCAAGGCTAAGCTAACCTTGCGCTGTCAAAAAGTTTTCTCTGTGTAAATATATCAAATGAATCCAAATCCAGACACCAACCACCAAATACAGCAGTTGCAGGTGGCACAGCAAAGGTAGGCCATAATGTCTTTGCTAAATTGCAAACAAAGCTATCAAACAACAATTCCATGGAAAACCAGCTAGCTAGCAAAGCAGTCTTCAGTGTAAGAGCGTAAGCGTTATTTGCCTCAAAAACAATACCAATTTTGGCTGGTAGATGGTACATTAGTATTATGAATGTGCAAGACTAAATAGAACAAATAACAAAAAGAAAAAGAAAAAAATTGTTTTAGAAGTATGCTGTAGTACTCATTTAATTGATTATTTTGCTACTCGGTGGATGGTCTCTCCTTATTTAGGTACATCTAGTCCACCTTTAAATTGTCTCAGGGCAGTCAATAAAAAAATCCTGGCTTCACCACCGGCATGAAGGAAGAAGTTTGTGGGGATAGTGATATTTGGAAGTAAAGTGTTTGAACTTGCATGCATGTTGTGCATGTGCCGATGGATGTGTGCAATACTATTTGTTGATAATACGTACTACTGTTTGTAGAGGCCTTTATTATCAGCTACGGCAACAAGCCAAACCCTGCTCCTTTCTTGAACCACTTCCACAGTGTTGGATCAATTAGATGCCAACAAATTGCATGTGCCAATGCGTTTCAGTTGATTAAAAGGGGCATGATTGGGTTGTCTTGACATGCCTTTTTTATTTCCCCCGACCTCCAGCTACATACTGCCTGACTGAAACTTGCCCTGGCCTGCTTTTCCAAGCAGAAAGTATGAATGTGAACGGAACTCGGATAGATAGCTATTTCTCCAGACCTTTCCACATGCTTTTTTTTCCCTCTACCCTCTTTCTCCCTCTCACAACCACACACCACACACACACACACACACACACACACACACACACACACACTCACACACACTCACACACTCACGCATCAAGTTTCGCCTCTTTCCCTGTAGCTGCACTGACCTTGTTGTCTGCAGTGGTAGCTAGCAGGCTCTGTCCACAATGGCCTGTCTTACAGTCCACAGAGTCTACCTGCGGAAACCCCCTGCAAACTCCCCTGAGACTTCATCCTTCCTTCTCAATACCCATGGTGAGGCTAAATTCCTCTTTAGCGTCTTTGTTGAAGAAAAGCAGACTGCACTTAAGTTAGCTTTTAGTCTGCGTTCTTCTTTCAGGTTTGTGGTAGTTTGTTGTGAAGCTTTATTGTGTTATTATCTGTAACAGCACCAGCCAAAAGAGTGTTTGTTGATGCATCCTCATAGCAACTCATAGAAGGGGAGCTGAATTGTTACTTTCAGAGCTTGTGAATACATGAGTTTGTCTGTCTATCTATCTATCTATCTATCTATCTATCTATCTATCTATCTATCTATCTATCTATCTATCTATCTATCTATCTATCTATCTATCTATCTATCTATCTATCAGAGTGACAGAGACAAGTGTAAAGGAATGTGACACACAGATCTGCCAGAAACCACACATGATCCTCCAGCATACCTGACAATGAGATGGATATTAGTTGCAGTAGCAAGTGGGCTCTCATGTAGCAACAATTCATTTGGGCTGGTAATGAGGCAGCCCCTACTTATCTAGTGACACCTTGAATCATTTATGGAGGGTATTAGCGAGACTGGGGGGGGTGCACCTGCTCTGTTAAAGACTAAGGCCTCATCCATTATCCAATATTTACCTGTCCACACCAATGAATATGGATATGGCATTACAGAGGTGCGGTTGCATTAATAGAGGTGGTTTTAGTGTTTTGTGCATGGGATTGTGTGTGTATACGTGTGGGTATGTGATGATGGGGTTTGGGGAAAATAGCAGTAAAGTAGTAAAACATTGGAGAACAACATAAATAATTACTTGTGGACTATTATTATAACTCACTCACTTCTTTTTTCACTTTAGTATGCAGGAATACAAACACTGATATTTAAAATGTGCGCAGGATGATAGTTTATGAATGGAACACAATTTCTCTGATGGAAATACAATTTTTGCAGCTGTGGGATATGGAGCACTTCTTTCTTACATAATCTCTTATTTGCAGATATTGAAAGAAGTTATTTGCAAGTTTATATTTTCTTTGTAATTGTGCAAAGGTGGCAAAATACCTTCAATGTAGAGGTCCTTAATGGTATGGATACCTGCTTTATTCTGTATGCAGAAGCTTTTGTCCAAATTAGATGGACCAAAGGTAGGATTTCTGGCAAAAGATATAGATTTGATATAGATGATATTGCACCTATAGAATAGGGGTGGTAGTCTTCTTGTTTCAATTAGGTGGTGAGATTGAGGTATGTAACCAAAAGGTCTGAACTGGTTGAAACCCAGTCGTACAAAGTGACATTTGGTGACAATCCTCCTTCTAAATTTGATTGGCAAAGATACTTTTTACCTATCCTATGTGTCCTGTAATTCCACAGGAAATGAATTATTATTGAGTCTAAATGTTTAAAGAATTATTTAGTAAGAAAGATAGGGATATTTTGAGAAGCAAGAAGTAAGTAAGTAAGAAGATTATCTTAATGGCATTTATCTTGACAAGGAGGGAGATTGGAAGAGTTTTCCAGAATTCTATAGTTTTTTGTATTTTTTTAAGAACGTTGGATGATTCAATCGGAACAACATTATTATGTTCTTATTCCAATTAATTCTGTATTGTGTCTCTGTTATATACAGGAGGATATCCTCTGCATATAATGAGATATTATTTCTTTTTTCTCAGTATTGTAACCATGTATTTTGGGGTCTAATTGGATGCTCTGAGCAAGGGGCTCTATAGCAAGTGCAAATATCAGTGCAGATAATGGACATCCCTGACTTGTCCCTCTAAACAGACTGAGGGGAGCAGATAGTATCTGATTTGTGAAAATCCGTGCTGTGGGACTTCTGTAGAGAATGTTAGGAATTTGTTTTCAAACTTGAATCTTTCAAGTACCACCGGCATAAGATTAGAGGCTCCCAAACGCCTTGACCATGGTTTACTTGTTAAAAGGTAATTATACCAAGGTATCACATATAATTTGACAATGATATGTTTGAAAATGCTATATTTAGTACTAAGCTAGGCTAAGCTAGTTTTTAGTTCAACATACCCTTTTCCTGGTTCCCTATCTGTCTATCTCTGGCAGATAGATTTCAGTGCATCTTATGGAAGAGAGAGGCATATGAAAGTCAGTCAGTGCTGGTCAGTGCTGCTGTGGCTACATTTGTCTCTCTTAAATTCTCTCTTTGTTTAATTTACACCATGCACTTGAACTGTACTTAAACACAATGTGCTATTTGCTGACTTTTGCTGACACTTTGCATTAATGGCTGACATCAACCATGATTATTTGGTCAGGTCCCAAGTAGGGGCCATCAATAACACTTGACTCAATGTGCCCTCGCCTGCAAACCTTGATAAAGCACCATTAGAGAACCCCTACCCCAGTCCCCTAAGACACACACACGCACACTGAGGTTAGTACCAGCTGGGACACAAATGAATTTTTTTGCAGCCCAATCATAACAGGAAATGGCCCAGTGTTCTGCCAGGAAAGTGCAAGTGAACTTGACAAAAGTTGGTCTTTTTGTGTCTCTCTGAGAGCTACCTAGTACACAAGCTTGCTCAGGCTGTGCTGTGCAAGGCACTTGGGAATTAATTACTATGCTACTTTCTCCGGGCTTGATAGGGACTGGGTTTTGTACAGTTGCTTTTTTTGACATTGCCTCTGGCTGTCTGGGACTGGCAGAGGTAGATGAAGGGAGGCGGGAGAGAGAAGAGAGGAACAAGGGAAAGGACAGTAGAGAATAGAGAGACAGATTGAAAGAATAAAGAGAAATTGTTTGACTACATAGTGAAGAGGCTTGGAAAATGAAGGTAAACAGTGCTTGACGTGGTTATTAATTATTAATTTCTGTATATTATTCCTACAGCCTAAGATAGTCCAGTCAATATTTATGAGCAACAACAACTTTATTCCAAGGCCATAAAGAAAAGAACTAGGTCTCAAACTTGTGATGTCATCAGGCATAAAGAGTTGGAGCTGCTTATGACAATAAAATTTGGCAAGCAGGAGTCAACACCGGTCAAGGCGATTGCTTTGAGCGTAGACTTTGATGTGTCAGCACATAATTAAAAAAAAAAAGATGGACACTATTTTAGTAGTTCTCAAAGTGGTGTTCTGGGAGCCCAGGGTTACTTGAGGATGTCCCAGGTTTCCCCAGAAAAAAAGTGTAAATGTATAGTTGTTTCACAGTGACAATGTCATGCTGGTTATAATTTTCAGCAGCCTCACTTTCCTCTTTGTTTGGACAACCTTTAACAAAACCTTGAATATTTGGGAGTCCTCAAGATGAAAAGTACCCTGGCACTATAGCACACGTAATTCTTATTTGGCTGATATACCTTAATTTACTTAAAACTCTTTTGCAAGACAAGTGACGTGGCTGATTTTTTTCTCCAGGGTTGACTGAAATAAGTCAATGAGTCACTGTTAAGTATGTTTTCATTCCATATTTTTCCTCCATGTGAGGAGTATCTATCGTACCTCTCTTACCCTTCTCAGAATGGATAAGTCTCCTGAAGGAAAATGATGAGCAAAAGCAATATCAATGATGAATGTAACTCTTAGAAATTCCTGGTTGCCATCTTGGCTCCAGGATGGTGGTGTGCAAGACCCAGGGGCTTTTGTGTCTCCCAAAAACGGTGTCTCATTTTTGTCGTTTTTACGTTAGCCTTACTTTGTGTTGTGCTCCGGCATAGTACTATGACAATAAAGTTGAATTGACTTCCATTCTTGAGGGGTTCAAATAAGGTTATTATTGACTGTCTGTCAAGGTACATTGGCCTCTGAGTTATACGTTTCTTTTCATGCAGTCTATGCATAAAAAGGACATTGTACATTTCATCTACTCCTTGATTAGGTAATGTAGAAAAAGCTCCATCTCACTGGTTTTGGCAGCTGACGCGGAAGGAGATGGGTTTTGGGAGGTTATATAACAAGTCAGTTGAAAGGTTTTGGAAGCTAAGAAGCAGGAGACACCTTGTGTCTCTTTCATCAAATCTGCTCTTTGTTCCCCTTGGATCAAATGGGATGATTTGGCACTTGCCCCAGATTAAAAGTTTAAACCCTATACACAGCAGTTTTAAAACTTTTCAAAATGGTTGCAGTTCTTACAGCGAATGGTACAGAGCATGGATTAACTCGAGTCTCTTTATTCTCTCTTTTCCTCTTATAACAGCTCCTTCAGTTGTCACATAAAGACCAACCGTGCCCATGGCCGGGTGCTACTGAATGCTGGTGAGGCACAGGTTTTGAAATGTAAATGTGACAAATAAGTAACAAAGTCTATTAAAGAGCAGAGAGAGAAGGAGAGGGAGATAGATGATAATCAACAGCCACACACACACACACACACACACACACACACACACACACACACACACACACACACACACACAGATACACTGCATTATCTTCTTCCAAAGAAACAGCATTAGTGAGCCATGCTGGAGCCAATGCTGGTTGGGTTACTGTTCACTCATAACCCCTGGTGGGTTTAAAACTGCACACTGGCATCTTTACGTCAGTATGGTCAAGCCACTGGAAACAATGCTGTCAGATTTGTAGACACTGTACACATTGTACACAGTAAGTATATGTGACAAAGCACTCAGACTTTTGGTTTACTGATAATGGGGCAACATCTAAAACATTTTACTTGTTTACTAATTATGTCCCTGGTGAAATAAATTAGTTTGACAAGACATGCCAAATAGATGCCACTGATCTTAGACTGATAGAGCAAACAAACTGGATTTATGGGCCATGGTGTGTGTGTGTATGGAAAATTTGGACAAGCAATAACTGATGTTCGAGTTGGTAAAGTTCAACCACTGCTCTGCATATTCTGGTGTGTAATGGTAGTCAAATGATCACATAGCTACTAATCTGATACATTCATTATTTTGTGCATAATCATGCTGTGCCAATTTGCTCCTGGCTTAGGAAACAGATTCCTACACTCTTTGAATACCATTTGGCATGAATAGCATTTGATGTGGTTACTGCAACACTGACCCACAACATAGATGGGAGACACGCTGTCTGCATCTTTGTCTTTGTGTCTTTGTCTTTTGTTGTAGGTCTGTGTGTGTCTCTCTCTCTCTCTCTCTCTCTCTCTCTCTCTCTCTGTGTGTGTGTGTGTGTGTGTGTGTGTGAGAGTGTGTGCATGGATACATGCAATTTGGAAAAGCAATAATTGATGTTAAAGTTGGTCGGTACCTTGGTCCCAAGTTGGGGATGGGCTTTGAACTTTGTACAAAGTTCACAGTGAGCGAGTGCTGACCAAGCGATGCTCCTGTCCTATTGCTCCATGGGACTGGCACCAGTACTTTGTGGCCTAATTGAGCTGGCACATGAACAAGGACAGGCTCAGCAGGGAAGAAGACAAGTGGGTAGTAACCCAGTGTCCATTCCAGTCTCACTGTCTCGCATTCTTGTTGAGTCTCTCTCGGTATTTCTGGACTGTTCATGTCATGGAGCAGGTATTGCTCCTCTTGCGCTCGTGGTCACCAGACCTTGTTTTTTTTATTTCTCTGTCTGTTAGTTCAATAAGCAAGAGCAGCAAGTGGTTGGTAAAGTTCAGACGGGGAGGAGAGCTAGGTCTTTCTTGTGGCCTTTAAACGTCATTTCTTGACTATAACCAATATCATTCATCCCACTGGTGGACATTTCTGAAATCCAGAGTCTAACCAAAGCTAGATTCTTTACTCTGGCATTATTTTAACGCCACTATATATCCAAATACCACCCAACTAATAATTGTCATGCTTGACTTGGGCTAGTAGGCCGGATAACGAATGTTAGCTAACGTTAAACAGCCTAGACACCTAATGTTAACCTGACCCCAATTGTTCAGATAGCCTACATTAGCTACTTTGGCTAATCAAAATGCTATCTTTTTACTTTAGTAACAATAGCTAACATTGGCCGGGAAAGTTCTGATGCTAATATTGATAGCCAGGATAGCCAGTTACAGCTAGGCAGCTCACCATTACTTAATGTTAGGTCGCCTCATATTGACTATACTCTTGATATTGCAGAAAGTTTCATGATTGCAAGAATACAATTTTTTTTACTTAAATTCCAAGCATATGTCACATTTTCCAACTTTTCCAGGCCTGGAAAATGCATTTTTTGAACTTTTAAAAACCTAAAATTTTACAGATGGACTGAAAGAAAATTTACTTTTACTTGAGTAGGCAGATTACCACACAGTGGGCCATATGTATAAAACTATGTTAAGATTCAAGACTAAAAATCAGTGTATCGACAAAACTGTCAGTGTGTTTTTTAAAACCCCTTTTACGTGGTGTTCACACATTGTTCTGTTTTATAATTCTCAATCACTGTCAAACGGTATCAAACTAATGCCCAGTCTCAAAATTAGACATAAGTGGATGTCGACACATCCCTTCTTAACCTGGCTTGCACATAAATGCCAGTCACAATCATGGGCCAGAAAGTAAGCACCGTCTCTAAAGACCCACTCTCACCTTGCTGCACCTTCTCAGATGCTGCATTCACATCTTTCTCTCTCTCGTTGTTTTGGTGTAGCATCATCCTCAACACAATCTCCCACCCCCAGAACAACGTACCAGTGTGCTCGCTCACATGGGAGTCACAGAACTCAAACAAACATGGAGGAAAGCTTTTGAAGTTTTGTGAAGTTTAGCTCTCATTTTGAATACATGAACTGAATGTTGCCCCAGGAAAGTTCAGATTTTTATCTCAGAATTAGCTGGGAGATACTCGTCATTCCAGAGGGAAAATGGCGTACTTTTTGTTTTTATGAATCATTTATGTACTTGGCCCAGTGAGTATACATCAGCCATCTATATATTTTATGCACATAATAGTGTCCTTGGTCTTTCCTGTGCAGTTTTCTATCTGTCGATATCTGTCTATCTATTGTGCTGCTCTGTGGTGATGAATATACAGTGTGTATTGTTGAGGTGCATTCTTGTCTCTCTCTCTCTCTCTCTCTCTCTCTCTCTCTCTCTCTCTCTCTGTCTCTCTCTCTCACTCTCTCTCTGTCTCTGTAAGGGTTGTAATGTTGGTTTCTCCCAGACAGCGGAGGCTTGTTTCCCCTTGACCTCCTGCCACCTGGGCGAGCCTGGCATTTCAAATGCTCCAGTTCTATCCCCCCCCATCCCTCTCAATGCCTGCCATGCACATCAGCACCACAGCTGAGGATGCCATCTCCGCCAACCCCCAAGGGTGCATTGAGTGCACTTCTGAGGGGACAAAGAGATGGAGAAGGGAGGGGAGTAGTGTACATTCATTCGAAGCCTCGAATAGAATGGCAGCACATCCATTCATCAGGAACATCGCAGAATTTTGGAAGTGCTTGTTGCAACTGAATCTGCTTCTTTGGTTGAAGAATCTTTGATTAGAGCATCCTATTCATTGTGTACCCACGCCCTTTTGGCTGTACAGCTATTGTTTAGATAAAGGAACCATTATATATATCACTACTACTGTTTCTTTTACGCCACGATATCTTTCCTGACTTACTTGACTGACTACTAAGTAGAGTTTGGTTTGAGAATCGATTTGTTAAGGGATGGAGATGATACGTGTTTGTGTGTTTATGAGGTGCATCCTCTTGGATTCACATAATGAAGGGTGCTAAGCATCCATAGTGTGCAAGTGTGCATTTGTTTGTGTGTGTGTGTGTGTATCTTCATGTGTCCGTGTACCACACTGTTCATCTGTGTATGTACTGTACCATGGTGCTGTCTCATCTGCCATGCTCTATTAATTCACTGCCACTCTCACAGGCTGTACCCTCCTCCTCCAAAATGCTGCTGTTCCTCTCTTCACAAGAGACTGCTCTCCTCCTCTCCTCTCCTCCTCTCTATTCTCCTCTCCTCCCTCTCCTGTCTCTAAATATGTCTGCTCGTTTTCCTTCTGTGGTCTTATCAGTTTCAAATATTGTGATGGCACTAATGTTTATTTACTTTGTGTCTTATGTTACACATTCATGCATTCCATCTATTGGATTGTGCTGATTGTGCTCTGTTGTATACATGATATTGTGGTGTTGAATTGAAGGAGAATCCCATTGTAGGATCGATAAAAGTACTACTGCTGTTACTGCCTGTTTACTAAAAAGGATGAGTATCTTTTACAAATATAAGAGGCAGTATAAGGATGTTGTATCCACTGCACAACCTCAAGCAGTTGCTCAATGACTAAGGGGTGGGGGAAATTGTCTCTCTTTGGAGATAGTTAGCAACAGTTGTGAATGTTTACTGTTCCCAACAAAATGGACCAGACATATGAATGCTAAAATTGATTTGGTATCACCCTTATAACCTTAGACCTAGTCAGTCTTCACTAGAGCAGGTGCTTTACAGCTGTCCTCAGTCTGTTTCGTCAATCTGTGGATTTAGGTCCATGCATCTGGTTTGGCCTAAAGGGGTCCCTTTGCATCAGGTGGGTTCAATCGCTCCCAGCTAGGTATTTCAAACAGTATTTTGACTTTGTTCTTCTACAGTGGCCAGCAGCTCAAAACTGTGCCAAGTTCAGTGTGGGAACAACAAACATCCCTTGTACCCAAGCACCCAAGTGCCAGGAGTGTTATCACACGACAAGGCTCCCACATCTTAGCTGACTGTGCTCTTATGAGGGGGATTTCATTAAGAACTGCCAATGCCAATGTTAGCAGTGCCCATGTCAACAGTGCTGCAAGGTTGGATGCTCTGGGGCACTTGGTGGGAGACAATGAAAGAAGCAGACTAATTTCGAAAGTGAGACAGACACATACACACACACACACACACACACACACACACACACACACACACACACACACACACACACACACACACACACACACACTTTTATTTTCTTATCTCGGATGCTGAAAGTGCATTGAAATGTAATATTTATGCCAAAGGTTATACCCTGTATTTAAGTCTATGATGTATGAGCAGTGATGTAGGGGTGGGCGATGTGACTAAAAATCAATATCGTGATTATTTCAAACTTTTACCTCGATTACGATTAATGAACGATTATTTTATTTGTTTTGTTTTATTTTGAAATTTGTTTTATTTTGAAATTGACCGGATGCTTTATGCCGTTCCTGTGTCTGACTTCCTGCCCGGCTTGACACATTCGCTCGCGGCTCGCAAAAAACGAACGGTCCAAACCTGTCTGGACACGGTGTTACTGGACGGGGCGGAGGGACGTGACTGAATACCACGTGGTATTTTTTAAGGGGACAGTTCATGAACGCAGCATTGGGGAAAGTGATGTTATGTCTGATGCGCGCGCACACACTTTGCTAACTGACGCTTCTAGAATAATAAACTAAATAACAATCGAAATGAACGATTTTGAAAATTTGCCACGATTACATAATTAAATCGCGATTACGATTATAAACACGATTATCGCCCACCCCTACAGTGATGCATGGAACCCTATCATAACTGCACTATACCCTCCCTCTCTCTTTTGCAATAGGTCAGCTGAAGCTGTCAATCATCCCAGAGGATGGACTCCTTGCTGTTAGTGGTGAGTTCCATTACTCAAGTGGCAAAACCTGACGTGCTCTTGTCCGTTCTTGTTCCATGAAATATCTAACGGCTGAAGTATGATGACAAAACAAAAGAATGCCAAAGGATGGATGAAGATCTTGGAAGTTTACTTGCCAAGCACAAAGTACCGAGGATGCAATATGGCCTCTAAAGTTTGCCTGTGATGTGGTTGGTTCAAACAATATCTCAAGCTTGCATAAGGACAAGTAGTGGTAGACATTAACCAATCCACATGATCTAAGGTAATAATCCCCTGTGCAATTTCATGAATCTATTACTGTGTACAGTTCTGGAGGCTAGTTGCATGCTGGAAGAGGACAAGGGGCCATGTGACTCTTATGTTAAGGTATGTACTACTGAATATTAGCCCATATGGAAACTTCCTAAGAGGATGGTAGATACTAGACTCTTTCTTTCTCACTCCCCCCTCTCTGTTCGTCAGGTTGGTATGATCCCAGATAGTGATCCCGGAGACAGACAGAAGACTCAGATGGTTCCTCACTGTAGGAACCCTATCTTCTTACAAACCTTTTACTTGTAAGCATTCAGTTCAGTTCTACTACCATCCAAGTCCTGTGTGATGCTTCTGTCAGACCATTTTTTATATTCTGGGGCAAGCATAAATGTTTTACTGAATCTTGTCTATGTGAGTTTCATTATGGACCCAAGTCAGTCCTTGACTTAAGCACCGTTCAGTGTGGTGCTTAAATCAGTTTTTATGCACGCACCCCACTCTGCTGAGTTATGCATGGGGATAAGCAGCCTGCAAGATACACACTTGGAAATCAAAACATGTCCACCTTCACATTATGATACACAGATCCAGAGTCCAACTTAAGTCAATTGTGGGCTATCCAAATGTCATAGGTGCTATCGACTACATAGATGTGACCAGCAGG
Source organism: Hoplostethus mediterraneus (assembly GCA_034670385.1). NCBI lineage: Eukaryota > Metazoa > Chordata > Actinopteri > Trachichthyiformes > Trachichthyidae > Hoplostethus > Hoplostethus mediterraneus. The sequence goes on along the minus strand of JAXDDW010000027.1, from coordinate 4,222,910 downwards.
GAAGCCGAGTACACAAGAACAAATTTATAGTAATAGGAAAAACACTCCATGAACACTTGTTTGCACAAGTGTCCAGTTAAGCATAAGTGTTTGCATAAAGTTGGAGAGTGGCTTGTTATTAAAATATATTACAATATTAAAATAATATGTGGAATAACCTAAATCCTTTCAGATTTTGTATATTCATATATTCAATCAGGTTTTTTCCAACTGATAAAAGTTTCCATTTGAATGTTTTGTCTGAAGTCTTAAACAAAACTGAATTAAAGGTGTAACAGTAACAGTAACACAGAAAAACATGAGCAGACAAAAAGTCCACCCTTTTTTTCACCATACGGGGAAGGACAATGTAGACAAGGTTTTGAATGAACCCTTGGGCAAGCAAAGGCTCTCCAAAATCCTCCATGCTCTAACTTGTGTATCTCAGTACAATCTCTGTGTAACTTCAGGCAGTTGGAATTGGGGCCTATGTGCATTTTTGTGTGGTAAAGTTATGTGCACACTCTTAAAAAGGATGTGATGATTTTGCCACATTGCCCCATTTTTAAAGCACAGATCATATAACACATGGTTTCAGTATTTTCCAGGAATTTATTACCAAATAAACTGTTGATTTTTGAGTTTCAGATGGCTAAGGCTTGTATCCATTGTTTCCAGTGTTGTCAGTGAGAAGGAGCTTCATAAGAGACTGCTCTTCACAATGTGGAACTCCAATTCCACCACAAGGTACCTGTTACAGCTAATGATGAAGTTGGTGGTGGTGGCAATGACAATTGTAATGATGAATGGATGATCTCCAAAGAGGGTAATGTCCTAGTTCTTTCAAATTAAACTCACATTTAGAGTGTTTAGTGTTTAGCTGCATCACACTCGCGTGTGCACATACATGCACACCCCCCCCATACCATTTTATAATTGACGCTGCTGCTGCTCTGTGTCTGTGTGTGTGTGTGTGTGTGTGTGTGTGTGTGTGTTGTCTGGCTGTTTTTGTATGTGTATGCATATAATCTTGAATGGTACAGTGTCTTAGTTACTCTCGCCTCCCTGCCTCAGCAGGGCTATACTGAAACAGGGTCATCAGTGAGGGGATGGCGGACATATGGTTGAATGAGTCATCCATGTCTTAAGCTGTTTTGTTGAGTGGAGAAGAGAAAAGCACCACTGTACACTGCAGAACACTAAATATATGTTATTTGTGGTAAAAACCTCTTTGACCAAAGATGAAAGAATCCATATGATCCCCTTTACTTTCTTTAAAAGATTATTTCTGTTTTGACCAGTTGAATAAAGGGTGAGAGGAGATATAAGATGGAAGAACACAATGCAAACTGTGCCACATACACCATGTATTTAAATGAATATGAAGATATATAGAGGAACCGGCTCACACTAGTAGTCGAGTTTAGATCATGGAATGATTAAAAAGATAAAGACCTTTTACAGACAGTTTCTGGGACACAGATTAGGAGTGATTTACTCATCTGTCACAGCAAATGTCCGCTGGTATTGCTTGTACAAATACAAATGTTGGTACAAATGTTTTGATTAATACTGCACATTTCACTAAGCAATAACCTTCTATGTTTGCCAGGTATGTTTTTTGGCTTCCCTCGATGTGTACCCTGTTTGACCCCTTATTCCCCTTCTTTGATTCCTCCAAGGGCACGAGAGGTGCTTATTCAATGCATCCTCCTACTCTTAGCTTAACTCTTAGCTGTTGTGAATAAGTCATGGGAAGTAGTGCCTATTCAGCAATCCTCTTGCACCACAGAACATTGGTGACATTACTGTTCTAGCCCCGCCCAGCTGATTCTGACATGGAACACTCCTGAAATTCCAATTCCAATCCGACATTCCAAACAATGCTTGAACAAACACACACATTTTATCAGCAAAGAATTCTTTATTTCAATAAAGCAAATGAAAATGAAATCCATCAATCAAAGGAATTGATAAACATCAGAAACTGTCCAGTTAGATGATGTATACATTTTCAATATAGTGTGTGTGTGTGTGTGTGTGTGTGTGTATGTGTGTGTAAGGGTCCTATATGTTTTTTTCCAACCCATTCATCATTTCTTACTCATATCTATAAAATATCCACATTTTGTCTGCTATCAGCTTCATAGGGTTGTTTATCCACAGCAACGGGCTTCAAAGGGGCTTCAAACCCCCAGGAGTTTGATCAATATTTGACTGCAACTTTGAAGATGAAACAAAAAATATATACAGTTTTGCTTGGAAAAAGCATCATTTGGACAGAAGAGTGAGTTGAAATGTTACTTAAAAGTAAAACTTATAAATGTAAAACTTGCAGACCATACTCTCTGTCACAGGGCTAAACCTGGGTTCACTGAAGAGTGTAGTTGAACACGGGATATTAGAACAAACTATCTGCTGTTAATCTCCTCCACCGTCTCCATGACATGCTGTAAATGTACCTTCACTCCCTGGCTCATTACACTGAGTTGAGCCAAGAAGCATTTCAGGCGTTCATTTGTGCTGACTGCCAAATGTTCTCTACAATGCTTGCCCTCACAACAGCATCAGCAACTGCACCAGCCCTAGCCAGCTGGGAGTTTGTTTTTTTTTCATCATAAATGGATAATCTACTCCCCCTCCCCCATTCCCCTCCACAGCTTTAGCCAGCAAGGAGGGGCTGAGCACTGTTTGTCCAAACCTCCAATAATCTGTACATCTACTCTACTGGTCAAAAGTTTTAGAACACCCCCATTTTACTTTGGTTCATCGGTTGATAAGACCTTCTTCCGGTCTTTACTAGTCCACTGGTGGTGCTTCATGGCCCAGGCAAGCCTCTTTTTCTTATTTTGCCATCTTAGCAATGGCTTTCTTACTGCCACTCGACCTGTCAAACCTGCAGCTCCAAGTCTTCTCTTCACAGTTGAAACTGAGACTTGCTTACTTTGACCAGTGTTGAAGCTGTTGTCCTGTGAGCCACCTATCACGCAAGCTGTTGACTCTCAGTCTTCTGATTCTGTTGTGGCTTTGGGTCTGCCAGACCTCTTCCTGTCAGAGTTTCCTCCAGTTTCCAAGTGTCTTTTGATGGTGTAGGAACTGTACTCACTGACACAAGATTTTTCAATTTTTGCTGACCTACATTTTTTAACCTCTAGAAGTTTACCGCTTACCTTTGTACTATTTCAGGTTATTCACTGGAAAAATGGGGGTGTTCTAAAACTTTTGACCGGTAGAAGTATATCTGTGAAATATACGTCAATATATGTATGAGTAATATTTCCTTAGTTACATAATCTTATTGTTTTATAATTTCCTAGTATATATTTCACTACGCTTTTTCTTATGAGACCCCAATTTTACCCTGTGGTCTAATAAAGCATCTATCTATTAAATTATAAATGCTAACAATGCAATCTGTGACCTTTTAAGGTTTTTCACAAGCCTTTGCTTCTCTCTGTCTTTGGTTTGATTACCAATGATAATCCTGAGACTAGCCTGCTCCTGCTGCAGGAGAGAGTTAAGGGTGCAATGGTTAGAGCTAGGTTTGTCAACATAAAGGACATGGATGTAGTTCCTTCTTCTTCAGCTTGGAGAAGTCAGTGCACCAGAGGAAGTACATGGCCTGTCTTCGCCTTCCTAGGGTGAGGATGAACACAGAGCCAGCTAAAATGAGGAGGCACACTGTGGATATCTACACTGCCCTCTATGGGGCGGAGGACTGTAATTTTGAGTGCACTGCAGATCTTCAGGGACCATCATTAGTTGTTTTCTACCCTCAGGACTTTTGGATTTCAAGTCTTGGGTGGGATTGTCTTGGGGAGCGTCCTGCATGGTTAAAGTCGGAGGTGGTTTGAGTCGTCCCTTTCCTCTCAAGAGAGGTATTAGGCAAGGTTGGCCTATCTCAGGCCAGCTCTGCTGCTGAGCCATAGAGCCTTCATTATGTAGGTTTAGGGACAGGCTCACTGGGCTCTCCTTACCAGGTTTCTCACAGACCTTAGCTCAGTGTCAGCTTATGCCGATGATATTAATGTTTTTATTAGGAGTCAAAGGGATGTTCTGGCAGTAGTAAATAGTCTGGGGTTATGTCAGAGGGCCTCATCTGCAAAGGAAAACTGGGAGAAGTGTAAGGCTTCATTTGGGCAGGCCAAGCTAGCTACCTGGAAGAGTAGGAAGAATAAGAGGTTAGGGTTCTGCTCAGTTGAGGTAGGAAATATGCTGGGCCTGGTAGCGGCATGGCTTCGGGTAGAGTTCTCCTTCTACAAGCTGGTGGAAAATGTAGCTCTTTTTGTGTCTGTGTGGGGGATCAATGGGGCCTTGTGTACTGTTGATGAGCCTGGGGCTTCATCTTTAATTATTTGACTTTATTTTGAAATGCAGAGTTTATCTTTTAGGGTTCTTTATCTGTTTCAACATGACAGGTTTTATTGCTTGACGTGACTTGATTGTGGTTCGTATGTCTTCATGGAGCTCTCTCTCTCTCTCTCTCTCTCTCTCTCTCTCTCTCTCTCTCTCTCTCTCTCTCTCGATCTGTATCTACAGGATGAGTGTGCTGCTCGGTTGCATGAGTTTTGGTGTGCGCTCCCTTATGGACCCAGACAAGGTGAGTTTGAAAACAGAGATTATAGATACAAAGAATCACTAGCCCAGCCATGTACTTTCTTCTCTCTCGCACACTAATGAATATTTGTGTGTGTGTGTGTGTGTGTGTGTGTGTGTGTGTGTGTATGTGTATGCAGCAGACCATGAAGTGGCCTGATTAGTGTGAATGAATGCCAATGACCTTAATAGTCTAGAGGAAATACTGTGGGTGTTACCAATGTCACAGCATAGAAATGCAGCCTCAGATCCTGGAGTGACACACAGATAGCTCGAGTCACTTACGCTATACTGGAATGTTATCAGGAATCTTACTGAATTCAATGGCTTTTCTCCAGTGAATGGAAATTATCCTGTTAAAATGTTATGAAAAGATAAATTACTATTACTATTGGAAATAGGTAGTAATACGTAAAACACTCATGATAATTCATTTATTTTTTTGTAGAACTCTCCAAGACAAAATTTGGCCAAAATATAAACCAGTGGAAATAATCTTGTAACCAAAGGGATGTTGTTCTTGGGAGACCTTCAATATCACTTGTGCTGCGATGACAGCAAGACTTGTTTTCTTTCACAAGGCAACAGAGCAAGAAGTCGATTCGACTTGTCAGCCTGTGTTTGATCTGTCAGGAACAAAGCACACCGCTCACACACATACACATTTAGCAGCCCTTTCTCTAGCCTCTGCACTTGGCTAGCCGGTGGGAATATACACACGCAGACGCAAATAAACACACACATGCACATGCACGCACAGACTGAAAATAAACATTCTTGATGAGGTGGAGCGTTTCATTTCAGGCAATCATTTCCTCTTTGCATTGCAAGCTCGTGATGCCATACAAATCTGCTGACACGTGCACACACAAACACGCACAAATGCTAACACACAATCAAAGGTACCACTTCTTCCCACCCCCACACATACATTATAATAGCTACACAGAGTTTTAGTCCTCCCCGAGTTATCCCAGGTGATAGCAGATGTACGCAGGGTCTAACAGTTCAGTGTTACTCTTCGGCTGGGTTGCTGTAGTAGGTCCTCCTCCACTGTAGCCCACAACTGCTTTTCTTAGCTCTTTTCCTTTTCTGTTGAATTATTCAACCTTAATTTATCCAACCGTGTCTCCCCAGCCTGCGCAGATGTGCTGATTTTCGCCCTGCACTGTATCACGTATTCACATTTAAAACAGAAGGTCTTGTTTTTTTTTAGGCCAACGATGATGAACAGTAACAATAGCCACTGCAGATATTTGGTGCATAATGTTGAAACACTTCATCTTTGGTAAGTTTAAAAGCCTTTTATCATGTATTTGAAATGAAAGACATTAGGTAACATGAATAGATTACTTAGACTTTATAATCACATCATAACTAGGCATAACAAATACACCTATTAATGTCAAACTCGTTCTGCTCAGCTGTGCTTCACCCGTGGGATACCCTACCTAACAACCTTAGGGCACCCAGACTCTGGGCTCATTTAAAATGGGCCTAAAAACAATTGGGTTCAGAAAGACCTTCTCTTTTTCTCTTCCTCTCTTTTTCTCTTTCTTCTTGTAGAAGCATAATGAAAAGTCTGTTACCATTAAAATGTCTTATTACGTGTCCATTGTGATCGCTGGGATTCAGAATAGTATTATTTTTGTACTGCATTTTGTCCAGTAAGTCTGAATGACACCAAAATTGACAACTGAATTATTATTATTATTTTTTTTATTACTTCTCAGACTGGCCGAGAAGTTTAAATGACTCTTTTATTGTGGAGGTTTCCATTGCAGGGCAGCATGTCTTCTTCTTTCCAGAGGTTTCCCTTTGTAAACATTTCTCTAAATGCACTAGAGATGAGATGAAGCAAGCAAGCACAAACTGTTAAATTCATTCTACTCTCGCTCTCTCTCGCTCTCTCTCACACACACACACACACACACACACACACACAAACACACACACCAGTAAGCCTTTTTTTTTTTTTCCTGAGATTTCAATTAACATCCACATCACAAAGAAAAACAAACAACAAAAAGGAACATTCATATTTTTTAAACAGGCTTATGGCTGCCTTCCTCTAACATTTAGCACAATAAATATTTAATTGGCTTAGTTTGCTAATGAGGAAGATTAAGCTTTGAGTCACAGGGAGTTATATCTCTTCATTACCCTCGCTCCCCTTGCTTCTGTTCTCTTTTTTCATTCATCCCTGCTGCAAACCTAATCCCTCCCCGTTTCCTTCCCAGCTGCTAATTTTATTTCAGTTGTAAATTGGGAGCTTTCGGCTATCAGCTGTTATTTGTGTTACCTGCTTTACTCGCCTGTCACATCTTGTCATCTTCTTGCGCCCGTCCGCCACTTTGTACTCTCTCTTTTTGTTGACTTCTCTCTCATTCTCTGCTTTCTCTTTCCATCCCCTCTACTGACTAACATCTCCCTGCCCCCCCCTTCCCTTTCCTCTGTCATATGTGGTAATATTGAACGATGGCGCAAATCCCTCCCTGACTTTCAGTACATATGCCCTCCCCTTCCCCCTCCCTCTACATTTCCCCGTCATCACCCCATCCACGCACCCTCCTTGTCCCACAGCCCGCAGAAATCTGTCCACTCAGATTAGATGCTTTTAGAACGCCGATTATTGTCACTGTCCATGGCATCACGTTATTTAGTCCACAAGAGGAGGGGGGGGGGCGGTTGCAACAGTAACAATAGGGGGAGGAACAGAGAGGGACACAGATGTTTTAAACTTGGCTTTCTAGAGGGCAGTGGAAGGTGAGGGTGTTTGTGTGTGTGTGTGTGTGTGTGTGTGTGTGTGTGTGTGTGAAGTAAGAAATGTGTGACAGAGAGTGAATTAATGGCAGCGCCTGGGAGAGTGTGTGCACATCATGAGGATTACAAGTCAGAACCCCCCTCGCTCACAGCCTGCATGGCTTTATGTAACACACATACAGTGCACCCACCGACCCACCCACCCACACACACACCCACACACACACCCACACACACACACACACACACACACACACACACACACACCATCTGGCTCACAAGGCAGACGTGGAGGCATCAGCTGCTGGAATGAGCTAAACCTTTGTGAGTGGTGAGTGTGTGTGTGTGTGTGTGTGTTCAGTGTTTGTCGCCCTGGAGGAAGGAGCAAGTTGAGTCTGTCTGTGTGTGTGCGTGTGTGTGTGTGTGTGTGTGTGTGTGGGTTTGTGTACATACATGCCTGTGTGTGTTTCTGCACCACTTGTTTATGGACTCACAAAGAGGATTCATTTTACATGCACTTGTCATTAGTTTGAATCCTCAAGCCAGAAGTCATGTGCGCACACACGTACACACGTACACACACTTACACACTCATTCATACACACACACACACACACACATGTACACATACATTATTCACTGTTTGTATGTGTGTGTTTTAGGAGGTGCGAGGCTGGTACTACCTACTAGAGGGAGAGCTGGGGAGGAAGAAGCACCTGAAAGTACCCACACAACAAAGCCTCCACACCGCTGGTAAGCATGACTGAGACAATACTACAGGATGTTTTATTTATTTAACTTTTCAATTGAAGCATTATTTAACCAGGTAGTTGCACTGGGGTTAAGAACCTCTTTTTCAAGGGAGGCCTGGCAAGAGAGAGCAGCATCGAGAAGAAGACGATACAACAATTTACAAAAGCCCAGTACAGTCAAAATGACATAAATGGGTTAGAGTACAGTTCAAATTTGCCATAGAGGTGCAAGAAAGTCAGTAGGCCAGCAGAAAAAATTATTGATGTATGTTGTATGTGTGTATATGTATATGTATATATATATATATATATATATATGAAGTAAGGAATGTGTGACAGAGTGAATAATGGCAGTGCTTAGGGGTGCACATTGCACATTATATATCTAGATAATTTATCATATAAATTATAAAATTCCGACAATATACAAAGTATCGACATCTCCTTATTGAGTGTGTGTGTGTGTGTGTGTGTGTGTGACCTCACAACCCCAGCTGAACTTAAATAAGTGCAAATAATAGGCATATTCTCGTGTGTGTGTGTGTGTGTGTGTCATGGAGTGTGCCAGGCTCACGGCTGGCGGCTCTCAGGCTTTAGCAGTCTCTGGGTCGGAAGGTGGGGCGACTGGGGGTGGTGGGGGGGGATGCAAGAGATTAAGAGAGAGAGAGGGAGAGAGAGACAGAGACAGACAGAGAGCGGGAGAGAGGGATTGGGAGAGCGAACGAGGGAAAGAAAGAGAGAGGGAGGGGTCTGGACGAAAACCCTGGCGCGTCACAGTTGCCAGAAAGAGAGCTCTCCTATACCGTTGGGCTGCCGGAGTGGATCTCCTCTCACACGCAGACACACACACACACACACACACACACACACTCCCAACGCACACACACACATTCGTTTTGGAAACCTATTTTTCTTCTCTCCACCTTCGAGTGTGTGTTTGCTCCTTCTCTTCCTACTTATGTGTGTACTCACTCCTAGTTTTGCATTGGTGGTGGTGGTGGTGTGTGTGTTGGAGTGATGCTACTCAGTGCCAGCCATAAGGGCAGCCTAGACTAGGTGAGTACTGTGTTCGTGTTTCCATATTACACTGTACTCACAGTACACAAGTTGATGCGGAGGTACTTTATATTGTTGCAATGTAGCGAGATATTTGCAACCTGGACTGAAAATGGTTGAAGATGTTTTTTGAGTCATGATTTCCTTTCTGTCTGTCTCTCTCTCTCTCTCTCTCTCTCTCTCTCTCTCTTGCTCTCTCTCTCTCTCTCTTCATCTCTGTATCTGTCATACTGTTTCATCTCTTTTTTATCTATATTCAATCTTTACTTCCTGTTCTTTATCCCTTCCTCTTGTCTTCCTCTGTCCACTTCTCCTATTTCTGCGTGCTTTTGTTATTGCTGACATTACTGTAATCCCTCATCATTACTCCATGTGAGTGTGTGTGTGTGTTGTTAATCTGTCACTTCTCATCTAATTCGCTGTCTCTGGATTTACCTATTAAATGGATTACTTACTACAACCCCACCTTTTCACATTCCCTTTCACCCTCCATCCCCCCAAACACATACTCAGTACCATCGGCTGCCGTGTGTGATTAACACAGTCCCATTCTGGGTTATGAGAGTGAATATGATATCATAAATTCTTAGCTAACTCATTCCAGTTTACACTGCTTGGCTGAACAGCGCTAATCTGTCTCATGCAACTTTAAAACTTTAGTTGAACGATGCAATGTTTCTCTGGATGGAACTGGGACAGGGGTATCACATTGGACAAGAGCCATCCAATAGGAAACAAGTACAAGGATGGCATAAGGAGACCCTGAAGTACACTTCAGATTTAGATTGATGGCTACGTGCAGATATTAGCTTCATTTAGGATTAATATCATAACATGTTAGAGAGCTTGGCTGTATTAATGGATTTGAATTGTTTTGGTCTTTCCCAATGGCAATACTGTCCCACTACTGTCTGATCTGATCCATGTGTGCGTGTGTATGTGTGTGTGTGTGCATGCGCTTGTGGGTTGCCAGTTGGCAGAATATAGGCCATGCCATGCATGGACACGGGAATGAGCAAAATCCCATTAATTAGAACATCACTCTCTGTCTGTCCATCATTTCTCTCTCTCTCTGTATCTGTCAACCCTTTCTCCTCTTTATTCTTTCGCTCTTTTTTTCCATTTCACACATATCTCTAATTTGTGTTACTACCCAATCCCCCTTCTCTCTGTTCCTCTCAGACATTTTTTATTCATCCCGGTCTCATTGTCACTGTCTGTTAGTCCTCAGAGTCCATCTCTTACGTAACCCAGCACTACGGCTCAATGTGAAAAGGCTCTTAACTAAACAAACAATTTCATGTAACTAGCCCTGGGCCAATAAAAGAGCATGATTTGCAATATGTACAGTATGTCATGAAGGAGCATCCTGAAATAATCGGGGCAAATAGGAGCATCCTAGGAGCTTGGCAGGCTCGCCATGTTCTTGCAATGTTGTGGTTCAGTCCAGTTCATTTTTTGCATGCCATCATGTCACCCCCCCTTTCTCCTAAATTGCTTGTCTTTATCCACTTATATAGACTCTTTACTTGCACAGTCAACCCTAACATTAATCCTCGCAAACAGATTTGTTATTTGGAGTAGAAAGGCTATCAGAATTGTTCCTCATCACAAAACAATAGATAGAAAACCTCAGGTTTAGGTTTCTCTCCAGTGTGTACTGTATATGCACTTTTTGAAGGAGCATATGGAACAAGACTAAAACACTTGGAGAGACCACCCACAGACAACCACATCTACAGACTACATGTCATTTGTATCAACTTCCCATAAGGCTATTTTTGTGTTCTTATTCATTCTTTCCTTGACATACTGTATATATGCAACTAGGTTTTCTATGCTTTCATTTATGCTTGCAGTTTACTGTATATGACACACACAATTACATCTTGTGATCCTGAGCCTTTGCTGCACAGTCTATTTAAACTCAAACCTGCAATGAGTTTACGTGCAAAGTTTATAAATCCTCAGACTCACATACGATTGATGCTGGATTTGGTTTAAAATCATTCAGAGAATGTCCTTCAAATTGGCCACAGCTGAGAGCTTGTAACCTCTCTGAATAGGAGCTCTGAACAAGGACCACCGGCCAAGCCTTCCTGACCTGACTTGGAAGGTAACAACATTGAGGGCTTCATTCCAAATGCTATATTGCTGTAATCCTATAAATGCAATATTCAGCTTGAAATTGTTTTACTTGATAAGCATATAAGTTATGCATGGCTCCCTGACTAATTCCTCACTTGGCCCAGACCCGTGCCAGCTCAGTGCCAGGGCAGTGCCAGTCCAAATGCCCTGGGGCAGGTTCTGCCAGTCTAGGAAGCTACAAGTCTGTCTAGCACTCTGCATGTGATGTAGCATTGTGCTGACCTAATGGGAGGCAGAGAGGGAGATTTATAGACACTTGGTAAATGAAACTTGGTAAGTGTTTAAAACACTTGATCACAATCAGAACTATTCTGCCAGAACAAAGTAAATTGTGTAGATTGTAATCAGAGAAGGAGAGATTGAACAACTCACCAACAACTAATTAAAGCCCACACAGTAGGCTTTGAGGCAATTTCACTTGACAAATGACAAGAATCCCTGTCCATGCAATGTGTAAATTCACATTGCATGTCTTTAAGCCTGACTGCTGTTCATAGCGTTTGTTTAACTAACCAGACTTAACTGTCATGTGCAGTCAAGAAGTTGAAAGTACATGCACACAGAGATATATCCCCGCTGAAAAAGTGCTGAGACAGCCGGGCTGAGACATGAGGCAAAAAGTGCCAAATAAAACTTGAATTTACACAACTGGAGTCACACGTTCAAACCCAAATATCAAAGGGGGAAGACAGAACTACAAGACTTCTAAAGATGTTTATGTAAAGATGTTTCATGTACAAGGAAATGCACATTCCTAAACAAATGATACACAGTAAGAGAAAACATATCACCAAGTGGAAACGAAACAAAAAGAGAAACAATCTAAACATCAGTTATTACTTCTCATGTTTCTCTTTCATCCCTAGGTCCCTTGTGGGACTCAGACTGATGCTTTCCCAATGCAGGGCTCAAACTTTTCGCTTTCATTAGAAAACTGATCGGCTAGGTCTGGACTGCTAATTGCACTGCAGCCAGCAGCAGCCTGCCATGTTAGCATAAATATGAATTGAGATGCTAAAATGGAAAGGCTGTGTTTGAGTGACAGCCAAGCAAAGTGTCTGTGATAAGCAGTGACAGGGCAATTTGTGTTTTGTTTTAGGATACATGTGTCTTTCTAATACACCGGACAAACACAGTCCTATAAGCGCTAGTCCATCACGAATTTGGCCAATAAATTCGGAAAATTTAACCCTGCTTTATAGGTAGGTACACAATGTGGTCTGTATGGAGACCATGAAGATAAAGACAGGGAGAGAAAAGAAAGAAAAAAGACCAAAAAAAAGGAAAAGAAAGCTGACGCTGCACATTAGCCAGGTTGTTAGCATAATTTGACCAAGGATACCAGCCTTCATTCAAAGGCTAATTTAAACTCTTTTGAGGAGTATTATTAAAGCTTGGCTGTATTATTGCATGGTCTGTTGATTAACCTTCATCACAGATGTGCCAGAAATTGGTCTCCAATGGTTAAGGCAGCAGGGGGAAAGTGTTTAGTGCACAGAGCACAGTGTATAGTCTTGCCATGTATTAATTGCATGAATGAAGATAGAAATTGTACCTCTGACTCTGTTATTGCAAGTCTGTGCAAGCGTATATGCGAGCGCTCGGCGCTGTGCGTCTGTGCGTTCATTACCGATGAGCGAACAAAACAACTGTTTGTGCGAGTCTGAGGCGATCCTTTAGCCCTGTGTGTCAGCGGAGACAGCTGACCCGCAGTGACATGTACGTGTGTGTGCTCTGACCATAGCTAATGCATTTCCCTCCAACAATGTTACAATGCGGGTCAGGTGGCTTGCCTGTGCGTGAAAGCAAAAATAGCACACACCCATTGGGCTTGTGCTTACAACGTGTACCATACACATTGTGACACACATTTATACTTAACCAAGGTTCACAGTGGACACACGCACACACACACGCACACACACACACTAGCCTTTCCCAGATGGCATGCCGTGCCTTTTAATCAACAGATTAAAAATGAATATATCACATTAATATGGATGTATTAGGACTGCAGCTTCTCATTCAAGCCACGGCTGACAAAGATGGTTCGTTGTCCCATCTTAAAGGTGTTTCGAATGAGCCGGCTGTGTGTTTTTGCTGTGCTGCGTCTATACGAGAAAGCGCGTTGGCGAGTATGTGTCTGAGATGCCATGCGCCTGATGCTTCTTCTAAAGGGTAACGTTGACCTCAGGCTTATAGCCAGATGGTCTGAAGTGAAGCATTTGACCCAGTAGCTTACACTCTCTTTTCTGTACCACTGTACAGCTGCAATTTCTGCTCGTGTGACTTGTCAACTATTCAGATTTAGCATCATATTTTCCAGTCGCAGAAATGCACACAATATGGAGAGAGAAGAATTCTTTCAAAATATATCTTATTATGGCAGAGAGATGGTAGCAGGGGGTGGCATGGTATCTCAGTGGTTAGCACTGTCACCTCACAGCAACAAAGACCAACCCAGGTGCTCTCTGTGTTTGCATGGGTGTCCTCCTTCCCACAATCCAAAGACGGCGTGATGAATTTGATGAACTGGTGAATGAAGCTGATGAATTTGGAGGCACCATTTAATGACATGATGCCCTCAGAGATGCCCTATAAGATCTCCTGAACACGATATGAAATACCATACCAGTGTTATAATATTTCTACACTCAATGGGCCTCATTCACGAAACGTGCGTACGATCAGATTTGATCGTATAACGTTAGTACGAACGTTTCTATGAACATAGTCTGATTCATCATTTTGATCGTATCTGAATTTGTTCGTTTGGTACGATCAAATCCTATGAGTGCTTGGAAACGTGAAATGTGTTTATGTGTTTGGAAACATGCGGGAAGGCTCTTAGAACGGCTTATTCTTTATGAAAAATCCATTACAGTAGTGCCAAACCTCAACAACAAGATGTTCCAGTGGCCTTGTAGAAAAAAAAAGCCGTCCTCCTGTGGCTGATAATACGCGTCTACTTCTTATACCTTTTTGCAATCTAGTTTCATGTCAAACTGTTTCTTTTTTTTTACCTCAGCAATGGTGTGTGTTTCCGCCAAGTTCCTCTTTTCCTTCTTTTTCCTGGTTTACTTGAACACGACCCTTCAGTCTGCAGCCCTTTACGGTGTTGAGCAGGGCATTTACTGATGCAAACCGGCTTCAACAGGCACGCACATCCAATTTACGAACGATCGGCATTCATCAAATATACAACTGTTCTACGAACAAATTGAGGTTTCCCGCACGTTTCATGAATCCCACGTTCGTGTTTCCCTACGCACACAAATACAACAAATTTACGAATCATTTACGAAAACATTCCTGAATGAGGCGCATTAAATCCTCTCCAAATCTCCATGCCACACGTTGGGTTGACAGACAGGAGACATAATCCTTTTTGGCCACTCTGCCCCACTCAGGACAGGAACAGGAAATGAAACGTGTCAATCACTAACTGTCAGGCTGTCTAGAACACCCCCTTGTCACCAGACTGTCTTGATGAACAGTATGTATACATGCATTTTTGTGCTTCTGTCTACCTACTAGGTTTTTAGTAGTGCGTGCATGTGTGTCTGGCTGTATCCTGCATGTTTCGTGGCCTCTTGTCTGGGATGTAGATGGCTCGTAGGCTCTCTCTGCTCATTTAATTGGTCCGGTTGCCCCTGTTATGCATGAGTAAGCATCAGATATGTTACATCATCCGGACCGCTGGTGGTTTGTCACAGTGCATGTGTGTACTTGTAGGTGTGCTCCCATACGATTTTGCTCTCTGCTACTGTCATCTATATATGGTGATTCTACAGAAATGGTTCAAATTGCAGTGTCTGCTAAAAAAAAAAAAGTTTTCAGAAAGTTACGTAGTCCTGTAGTCATGTAATTGGGTTGTCAACATGAGTGACCGATGGGCAACAGTTTGAAGCTGGATGATGGGTGGATGACACAATGATGGATGGATGATGGGTTATGCCAACCCATCATCCATCCATCATTGTGTCAGTATGACAATGTTTTGAAAACTTTATTTTGTCTGTCTGTGACAATTCAATGTGTTAGTGTCTGGTGCTAACAGTTCAAACAATTATTTCCTCGGGCTCGAGGTGATCTTAAGGGACTGTGAAGTGGATGCAGTGTTTTTCTCTTCCTTTGTTGGCTTATACACTCTCTTCATCAACTGTTCATTTGTATGTGGGTGAAGGGAGGTGAAAAGAGGGACTGGGTATCAAGTGAGTGGGTGCTGTGGTCAGGGATTTGAGCAGAGTTGAGGGCTTTTAATGTTGTGGCAGATCTGTGGCAGGACTGGCTGACTCGACTGCGGAAAGACAGCCAGTACCTTTTGATTCTGTCTTGTCAGTCACACCTTTTCATTGTCTGCCTCTTCTTGTTTTTTCCCCCCTCTTGGTTTCTTTGTCACTTTTTCTTTAATCATCTCTGTCTCTCTCTCTGTACCTCTTGCTGTCTTTTTCCTCTTTGCCCGTGTCTGCTTTGTGTATACTTTTCCCACTGCTCACTCCTTCTACCCATCTTTTTTTTCTGCCTCTCTCTTTCTCCCTCATCCTTCTCTTTCACCATTTTTATGTCACTCATGTTGGATGTGTCTCGTTGCCAGCTGCCAGCTACGATGTCTCTCCCCTCATACCCGGCGAGATTAATGTCTCGCCCAGACAAAAGGCTCCTCTCCTGGGCTCGAAGCCAGCCAGGTTATCCCCTCTCTTTCTCTGGATCCCTGGAGGTCTTGGATTCAGAACTGACAGAAGCCTTTTTTTAAGCCTTCGGGTTACCATGGCAACCACAACTATGGGATGGGCGCATGTCCACTGGGGTTAACTCTAGGGTTACACGGGACAGAGTTGTGTAGCAGTTTGCTTGAAAGTTTGTTTCTGTATGTGTATGGTCCTCAGTACTGATGTACTTATGAATCTGAAACTGTATAGTCTGTGTGTATGTGTGCGTGCGTGTGTGTGTGTGTGTATGTGTGGTAATGTGATGTAATGTGATTTCACAAGGTTAACAGAAGGCTACCCATCCGCTTTCATTTTTCATTTTATGATTGGAAGAATTAAGTACATAATATTCCACAGTTTGGATGGATAAAGGTGTGTGTGTGTGTGTGGGGTGGGGGGTGGGGGGTGTAAGAGATAAAACTTTGGAAAGATGGAAACACCAACTAGAGGGGCGGTTGGGGCAGGGTGTGAAGTTCAAGGATGGAGAAAGAGAGAGAGGGGAGAGAGAGAGAGAGAGAGAGAAACAGAGAGAGATTGGCATTGTGCGAGCTGAATGCTGTCTTTATGAGCAAATAGTTAAAAGGACTCTGAGGCAGGGGTGAGTCCCCGTATCCATAGCAACTTCACAGGAGCCCTGAGACGGAGGGATAATAGAGTGAGAGAGGAGTTCCTTTTCTCTTCTTTACCCCTCCCTCCCTCTCTCACTTGTTCTCACTTCCACTCCTCTCTTGGCCAGTTTGCCGGAGCCTCGCATCTCACGGGCGTATTCCCCCGTTACATTTGGTTGGCCTGTGTTTTTTTTTTTTGCCTTTCTCATGCGCTTTGAAGTTTTAATCCGATCGACACATTCTGCTCCGGACAACTTTTTTTTTTGTCATAATTGCTTGACGTTATCATTTCCGAGATACTTTTATGGACTCTTTGAGAACTGTTTGAAGACTTTTTTTCTGTGTGTGCATCCAGAAGGCTGTTTTTGGGTGTTGGCACAGAGAGAGATGTGCTCCAAAGGCACTGTCTCAGCCCGTGACTCCTTTGTCTATATTTCAGAGGCTGTGCTGTCAAACCATGGTGCTGCCCCCGAGACCAATCGCCCTGAGAATATGCAATGCTTAACAGTGAGTACCCCCAAACTGCCCTATTTACTTTGACTGGCCGTGTGCATGTGTGTGTTTTCCTTCTCTCCACTACTTGTTTTTTGGAAGTTTCACTGAGTGCGTGTGTGTGGAAACAGTGTGGTCATTTGTCTAGATAATGTACTTCTGTGTTTGTATTTGTGTTTGTGTATACATGTGCGTTACGTTTGTGTTTCTGTGAATCTTGGCCGTGTCTTTGAGCGTTTGTTGGTTTGTGTGTGTGTTGTGGTGTGTGTGCAAGCGTGTGTTCATCTATTCTGCATTTGGCTGTTTTTGCAGTATGAATCCGTAAGCCTGCATACATCAAGTAGTCGACTCATGACATTACATCATGTCCAGCTGACTCATCATGCATATAAACATGCCTTCAATAAAACATTTAGGTACTCCATGTTACACATTGTCAGGAACCATAGCAACTAATTGCATCATGCATTTGAGAGCTGTGTAGTGAATGGGACAGTATGTCATTTCTTGAAAGGAACATTGCTCACTTGCATGTGGAGCAGAATGATGGTTTGTCGTGAGAGGAGGAGAAACAGATTATATTGTCTGATGCCAAATCTTTTTTTTTTTTTGGTATGTGTTCATGGTGAGCACAAATCCGTCCTCTGTCCACCTCTCTTCTCATCTTCTCATCTTTCTTGAAGTTTGACAAGCTGCACTTTCTCATTTTCCACATTGTGGTGGACGGTATGCACGCCATGCATGAATGAAAAATGCATGAGGAAGACCGATTTCAGTTTTATTCATTTCACTGCAGGGGACGTGGAAAGGGCGATGAAGTAAAGTCCAGCTGATAGTTGCTAGATTCAGACCACAACAACAGTAACATGTACATGGCCTCAGTAGTCAACTGGTTTACTATGGTTTGGCACCCAAAGTGAGCCCATACATGGCATACATGCCCATTCCTATTAAACAATATATTAATCAAAACTGTTGTTACAGTTGGATATAGTGTGCAAGATTTCAGTGATCGAGCAGAATCCCATGTGTGTTGTGGCTTCTAGATTAGAGTTGCCACTGAGTTTCTTTACTGCTGACTGAAACAAATAAACATATCAATAAATACAAAAATGAGCAGCTTTTCTAATAAATATCACTGGGGCAATTCATTTTGAATACAATTGCCTTTGACTTGACTTATGATTATTTGTGGGAAATTGTGATTAAAAAAACATTTATGATGATGAAATTGGATATGATTCAGACTCCTGTCGTGGCAGGTAGGACTATAGAGTAGGTTAGTGTCAGTGAAGCGTACATGTGTTACTTTTGATGGGCTCAAAGAGTCCTCTGGCGATCACTAGTCACATGTTGAATGCTAACGACTATACTAATAGATGGGACAGGAGATGAGGGATGAGGAGCTCAGCTTGCTTTTGCCTTTCACGCACCTCCTTACTACACAAACCACACACACACACACACACACACACACACTCACAGTGACAGTGACAATGACAATGATTGCATACCTGATTGCATTTTATTGCATACCTGTCTGCTGTACTTGTTGCACTTATCACTAGCAACATGTTTCATCTCCACAAAATTGCAATTGGTTCCTGGAGTCGCTGCTTTGGGATTGCAGTCCTGTTTCCAATATCGTCAAGAGTTGTTTGAAGTCGTGTTGAGGGTGAAGGGGCCAGTTATGATGTGGCGAATGTAAACGTGCTCAGACAGCTTTTGTAATGCAACACCGACATGAAAGAGTTTTACATCCGTATTTGTGCATGTCCCCCCCCCCCCCTCTCTCTATCTCTCTTGTTCTTTCCTTCCCTTTATCTCAAGGGTGAATCAGAGCACCAGCTGATTTTGTAGTTTGTGTGGGATAGTCTCAAGGGAGAGAGTTAAGGGAGGGGGAAAGCACATTCACAGACTAAATTAGGGGAGAAAAGAAAACCTTTCAGACTTTTCTCTTTTTTTGTACTAGTTTTCTGTTGCTTCCTCCTTATTCCCTTCCAGACCACTGAGTCTTCCCTCCTTGGCTGTTGTGGTCTCCTCCTCCTCCCTGTCTCTGTCTCCTTCGCCCTGTGGGCATCACCCCTAGTACACACTGAAAGCTCTGGGGTATCATTAACTGCCCACTCTTTACCTACTCAACCAATTTACACTGCCTGTTAATGTCCTTGCAGATGAATAATCTCAATGGTTTATACAGTTTCAGTGCTCGTTCAAGGTTCACATCGATGTTGATGAAAATAGAACTTGATATCCACAAGGAAGTAGAAAAAAAAATGTGTCATGGAAAAGCACAAGGCTATTTTCATTCAACATCTAGTCTAGACAATTCTCAGCGTTTTCTTTATAAATGTACTCCACAATTATTGTTCATATTTATATAGATTTATTTAGAGTTGAGTAAAATGCCACACTAGCTAAGCCCTGTTTTATTGCTGATTCACCATAAGATGTCCTTTCATCTTATCTAAAAAGTGTATCTACTTATGGATTACTTTTTAGGGCAATAGCAAAGTAGAAAATGTTAGCATTTGTGATCAACACTAGTGCTACACACACTGCACACACATCCATACCTGAAAAACACATTTATATGCCCCCAGCATGTAATCAGAATAAAACATTTTAGACGTGCACAATAGATTCCATGTTAGGAGCTCTTCTGCTCTTCTTGCGTATCAAGCAGCCGTCTCAGCAGAATATACCAGAATATACCTCTCCTGCGATCATTAAACAGGAGAAGGTTGAGCACAAGAGGAACTTAATCGCAATAGCAACTTATTGAGAACTAAACACTTTATGCCCCTTCCTCCCCCCAAGAAGTCAGTGATGAAAGTCTGCAGACGTCACTTAGCGTAAGTGAACGAACATGCACCAAAGGAAAATGTATTAAATCGGAGTAAAGTAGTTGCTTCAAGTGTTCACACGGTTGTGAGCCGCTAGAATTCGCCTATTGAACGGATTATCAAAGGATTATACCACCCCTTTCCTTTCATTCAGATTGGGGAATATAATGCTCTGTGCAAACGCAGATAATGCGTCACTTTACTTGTAAAATGGGATCAAGGTAAAGTAAAGAAAACCCTGATGTGTTGGTTATCTATCTGTCTGGAAAGAAATCTCATGCAACTTTTAATATCTCTTTAATAACTTTTAGAATATCTCCAAAAACAAGAACAAAAAGTCTGTTTCTCACTTTGACTCTGCCACTTCATTACACTGATTACTGGAAGCAGAGATTACAGACCGAACATGCAGCATAGCAAGAGCTCATCTCCTCCGATGCCTTGTCAGCATCTACCAATTATGCTCACACACACAAAGAAAATATCTACTCATCTGATTGGCAGGGAGCAGAGAGCTCATGGATATTAACAATGATTGTGCTGCTGACAACTTTCCTTTGCATCACTGTGCTTGTCAGCTAGCATTAGCGCCCAAACTTTCTGTGTGAAAATGGGTCTGACGGTTGTGTCAGAGGGGAATGATGGGAAGGGAGGGTGAGCTGGGATGAGAAGAGGACAGAGGACAGAGAGGTTAGATTTACTGGTTAGTCTCTCAGAAAACCTGAGGGTTAGTTTTATATCCGGAGCTCATCCCTTCCAGAGGAGTTGCAGGACCTAGCGATGCTTATCCCCTTGCCCTTTAGGTGCCGAGCACTGGCCCTATCCGAAGCCTTACAAAGGAAGCATATGGCTGTGACGATGTTTGTCACTGTGGAGCTGTCATGCCAGCATTTCAAAAAATTCACTTGGATCCTGGAGTCACTTGGCAAGATATGGCTCACATGTTTATCCTCCTTTATACAAGCCCTTACCCTGACAGGCCTTGACCAGACTTATTAACTGTGCTAGCCAAAGCGCTAGGCTTAGCCCTCTCCAGTACAATGTAATATCTATTCTATACCCTTGACTTTATATGCCATGCGTTTTGTTTTTTGTAAAACCTTGTGTAGCTGTGGGTCCTACACTTGGCCTTAGCCCCAATCCTGTGTGTGCACTGGCTCGGAAGACGCTTGCTTCTTTGATAGTCGTATTTATTCAGGCCAAAGAAAGAACGAGAGAGAAAGAGCGAGAGAGAGAGAGTGAGACTTTCTCATGGTGATCCCACACTCCTAAAGACCAGATTGGCCTTGTCCGGCTCCTAGACGAGCTTTTCAAACTCTCCTTTCTCTGCTCTCCCCAAGACACGCTATTCTCCCTCCTATTCTCCTCTCCCTCTAATCCGCCCTTCTGCCTATTTAGAAGTGAACAGAGCAGCGAGGAGCAGAGAAAAGGGCTCTCATGTATTTTTGTGTACTTGACGGGTAACCTTCCCCCTTTTGAATAGGCAAACAGGGAAAAGCTGCCATTACTACTGGCATGAAGGGATGTTAAGACAACAGCCTTTTTTTCCCATACTATTAGCATTGTAGGGACTGGTGCAATATAGTTCCTCTTTCACCTCTCTCTTTCTCCATCGCTTCTCTGTCCATGTTACATTCCATGACCCAGACATCCAAAGGATAAATGGGAAAAGAGGCATGCTGGGAATTAATGGGGTTGCCAGGGGTTAGAGTGGCCACTTTTCTAGCCTGAATTTAATAGGCTTTTTCCTGCCCTGCTGCTGAGGTGTTTGTTGTTATTTTTTTTAGATTACCACCTCTTTTCCCAGCCGTATGGATATCGAAAAACAAAAATAAAAAGATTGTTTGGATAACTGGAAGTGGATGGGAGGTCGTCAGAGTTCACAGACCTGCGAGTTTCCATCCCGTCGGGGGGGGGGGGGGGGGCTGAAAGGAAAAGCAGAGGAAATATGGAAGTTGAAAACATAACAAACAAGCATAATGTCTGGACGGAGATTGGGGAGTGTGGGAGCCGAGTTGGAAAGAGGCTGATGAGGTGTGAAGTCTGATTAAGGTGTGTGTGCATGTGTGTGTGTGTGAGCCACACGATACTGCTATCATTCTCTTTTATTGGGGAGTATATCTATTAAATTGCCTGGTCCAAAACTCATAAGCAAGCATTTCTATATACACTATAAATAGAGTCAGTTAAGGCCACTCTCCATCCCGGGTTTTCATACAGTACAGTAGCTACATACTGAAAAATCCTGCTTTTCTCCCACTTGTCTATACATTTCTCACTCCTACTACCTCATTACACCTACTTTTGTCACAATACCCATGAAGGCTGAGAGCTATAGCACCTCTCTCAACCTCATAGTGTAGACTCAGGAAGCAAACTGGCCTTATCGAGGGCAGACACACAAAGCTGTCCTGGCTATGAGCTGGCAAGCTATGTGTATGTGTGCATGTGTCTGTATGTGTGTGTGTGTGTGTGTGTGTGTGTGTGTGGAGGGGGTAATGGGGGGGGGGGGGGGTGTGGGGAGGCACTTCCTCCCATTCTTCTACTGTTGAGCAGTTCCCATGAGCGCCCCTGCCAGGAGCGACAGTGTGGCCTGAGCGGGCCCGAGCCAGCTCCAGTCTCGCCTGCATGACGCCGCCACACACACTCACACACACAGCTGATCTCAGTGCTACTGGAACTGGAAAAACTGGACAGCGTCTTGCGGGGGTAACAACAAATTCAAGAAGTGGAAGAGAGAAGCGAGAAGGGAAAGGAACAGGACAGGGAGAGATCATTAGATCAAACTTTGAAAGAAGGTGTCAGTGGGTCACATCGAGCTGTGCAGTGCCGGTCAGGCTCGTGTAAACTTGCGTATCGATGACTGGAATATAAGGATCCTCAGGTGGAGAGTGCAGTTGGAGGTCCGTGGTGGACTGATTTTGCGTGAAGGAAGGAACAACACATTAAAGGACTATTACCCAGAAAAATTGAATCCAGCCTCATCGGTAATAGAAAAAAATTGATGCAGACATCGGATGATTGCAAGTTGGGCTGAAAACAAGCCACCAGGGACAGAACAGGTTTTTCTTTCTTTTTCAAGCACTTGAGGTGAGATATTGTTATAGAGAGCCCCTTTAAACTGGACTGTCACCTTTAAAAAAAACAAAAAAACATTTTGGACCCTCCAAGACTAAACACTGCTGGACTGCTGTCATCTGTTTCTCACTGAGATGATCCATAACACCCTAAAGTCCACACAGCCCTTGGAGCACAGCCTCAGGAGCCCGGGAGCACATTCGGCGATGTCCAGGAAGCTGTGGCGATACTCGGGCTACAGAGGAGCCAGCCAGGTTGAAGGTCAACGTCGGAGTGTGTGCGTTCTGGCTGCAGAATTGGATGGAGGAGGAGGAGGAGGTGGAGGAGGAGGAGGAGGAGGCGGAGGTGTGATACACACCATCCACGGGCTGTGCCGCCTCTGCATCGGATGTAGGCTGCCTCAGGTCTGTGTTTGATGCGGGAGATGGGGAGATGGAGAAAAAGAGCGGAGGCAAACGAGGCACAGGTGTATCAACCTGTGCGAGTGCGAGAGAACAGAAAAGTTTTGACAGTTAGAATCTCCGAAGAGCGTTTTGATAGCGAAAGATTAAGGGTCACACAGTTTTTGCGAAAGATAAAATACACTCCATAATGTATGAAGCTGCAAGAATGTAGTCGGTTGTAAAACTGTAGAGAGCAAAATCGGATAAGAGCAAATGAACGAGTAACCAAGATAAACTGCGTGTGTGTGTGTGTGTGTGTGTGTGTGGGATGTGTGTGAAAGAGTGTGTCCCTGTTTCTTGAGAGGGAAAAAGGTCCCTGCCACCTACATTATTCATCCATAACATAGCGACAGAGGGATCTGATGGAGGGCGAGAGAAGGGGAGACGGAGAGGAGGCAAATATCGGCAAGATGCGAACCGATTCCCGCTTTCCTTCGGTACCCGCTTGGGAACATTATTACAGTCCACAAAACAAAACCTAGTTATCAGAACTTCAATCCAAAACTGTGGATTATCAATGAAACATAGAATAGCATGGATCGGAATAGAATAGAATAAATTGGGCTAGAATAGAATAGAATAACACATTTTATATTATAGTAGAGAACAAAAGATTGGAGGATGTGATCACAGATTGTGAATATGAGGAAGACTGGGCCGACTTGACAACAATACAGCGTGACACTTGAGTCGTGTGTGTGTGTGTGTGTGTGTGTGTGTGTGTGTGTGTGTGTGTGTGTGTGTGTGTGTGTGTGTGTGTTCCGCCCCAGACACTGAACATACTGACCCAGATAACATTGTCTTACTGAGGAAGAGGAAAATGAAAGGTTGGGTGAAATAGGACTAGTGTCTGTGTGTGTGTGTGTGTGTGTGTGAGTGAGGGTCTTAATGTGATTTGCAGATATGCTACACGTGCAATTACGTGCAAATACAGTTTGCGTGTTACCTGTCCGCCGTTGATGTGATGCCGCCAGCGCACGATGCGCATGCAGACGAGAGATGCGCGGTAATAATCAGACAGCGATCGTCAGAAATCATGCTCCCGGCTGCATGCTATGTCTGAAACGATCTCGGAGCACCGGAGCAGAAATGCTAAAAGCGTAAGCCCTGTCACACATGCCTGCATACACATACACACACGGGCTACAGAAGCTTCCTCCTTGGGGGATTCGTCTGTCTTATGGTTTATCACATGGTATGTAATATGTAGTAATGCAGATGGGATTTTCTTTTTTGAATCACACTAGACACTTTATTTCCATTTTATTCTGCCTTCATGAGATGGGCATAACTGTTATAAACAACAACAAATTTGAGAAATCACGTGCTTCACACATCTGATTCATGATGTGTGCGATTCCCAGGCTGTTTTTTCTACTTTTGTGCTCGAGCTTCAAAAGAACCCCTCGGATTTTGTCATTTTGGAAGTGGCCTAGAGAGACCACCTCTCTCTCAGCCAGACTGGAGAGAGTGGTTGCCCGAGTCTGAGTGGTTGGTCTCAACTGTCCTTTAGAAATTGAATTAACAGAGTAAATGCTTCAGAGTTTCAATGAAGCGCTCCAAATTAGGCAGCTCCCAAAAGAACGTCCTCGATAGCTCTTGAGAGAGAGAAAGAGAGATGAAGGGATGTTTCAGCTGATGAATGATGAGGTGAATGCAGACAGCATATGTTCCTTTACACGTACTGTATGTTCATTCATGTATAATAACAAATATTCTGCTATTTGTACGTGCCTCCGTGTGTTTGTGTCTTATCAGGCGTAAGAGTGACTCACTTCGGATTCGTACATTTTATTTGGACAAAGAGTTCGGACAAAAATCTTCTTGTTCAGCGGCACACAGAACACAAGAGCTCTCCAAACTGCCTACATCAGGATTTGGTCATGTTTTGAAGGGCGTGTGCGCGCATGTGTGTGTGTAACGGTGTATATATATGTGTGTGTGTGTGTGTGTGTGCAAGACCTTGGTTGTGTGTAGTGTGTATGTGTGTGTGTGTGTGTGTGTTTCCTAGTTGTCCGGTCCCACGCTCAGGGGGGCATATCTCATTAACACCTCCTCTATCCTCACACACACACACACAGGCACACACACACACACACAAGGTACAATACACATATCCTTTGTCTTGCTCTACCTCCTTCCCGCTCATTTTCAGTCTATGCCGTTCTCCATTTTCTTTCAAATATTACATTTCAATCTGGTCCTTAAAATGCTTCACGTCTCTGTTGTTCAGCTTCCTCGATTTCAACGTCGTTTTTTCCCCCCCATCTGCTCTGTTTTACCACCACTTTCTTCTCCCTCTTTCTTCCTGCCTTTCTCTCTCTTTCTCTTTCTATTCAGCATTACCACTGTCTATACTTTCTACTTGTGTGTGTGTGTGTGTGTGTGTGTGTGTGTGTGTGTGCGTGCTTGGCAGCTGCTCCAGGCTCAGTTGGAGAAGGTCAACCTCCATATCTGATGGTGGAGGTGACATATGTCGCTTGTGATTATACATTGGTACTCCCACTGTGCGCGTGCATGTGTTAGACTGTGACTGTAATCCTCTCATCCACAAACACTGTGACAAAAATCACACCGCGAGGCTTTGTTTTCAGCATTTGGAGCACACACACACACACACCATCTCAATAGCGTGTCACTAGAGTCGGTCTCAAGGTAGAAATAGAGCACAATTGTGCAGTTGTGCATTTCCAGAGCAGAGGCACTGTGGCCCCCTAACGATGTGACACGGAGCACCGAAGATCACTGGACTATATGAAATTGCAGTTGATTCCAGACGTTTTGGGGTCATCACCAGCCTCGGGGCCCCTGAATAATCACCAACTTTCCCCCGACTTGCTGCAGCTTGCTCATGAGCGGACTATGTAATCTGGCAGCATGTAGTTTTACCCCGTCGGACGTGGGCGGCACGACCTGCGCTAATGAAAGGTCGCGATGCAACATATTGTAGAAATTCGGTAAAGGAAAGCAAATAGATATGAATCGTGGAACTCACTTGGACATTTCATTTCTACAATTAGAGAGAGGGGGAAAGACACAGAGAGAGAGAGACAGGCAGAGAAAGAGAGAGAGAGAGAAAGAGAAAGAAACGATGTGTGCTCATTGGGCCCCTGGCTGTCAGCAGACGAGATGGAAACTGAGATGTTTTCGATGGAGATCTGTTGACTTTGGCACAGGCTTCGGGCACAGATGCTGGATGTTTGACCACGTCGGGTCAAAGAGAAAGAGAGAGGCACCGGGGGGAAAGAGCCATCAGCATTGTCTTGACGAGTGTGTGCATGTTTATGTGCGCGCCTCTATGTGTGTGTGTGTGTGTGTGTGTGTGTGCGTGTGTGTGCGTGTATGCGAATGGTTGACTCAGAGTGGGACCGTGAAGAACTTTAGTAGATCCAATGTGTGATGGGCTCACGTCATTTCTACAATGGGGTGCCTCGGGTCCACTTTTATTGAGAACTTGGCTTCTACTATTATTAGTAGTATTATAATCACATGTTGAGCAAATAGAATAGAATATAATCTAATATTTAGGTATTTTGATTGACTGTCTCTCTTTCAAGTCTCATATTGAAGTCCTTTGAAAAAGCTGAGGTTCAAGTTTTATTTCAGAAACAAATGTGTCTTTCTTTTGAATCTAAAAAAAGACTGGTTGTCTTTCCTGTGTTTGATTGTGCAGATCTGTTGTTTGTGAATGCATCAATATGTTTCTCATATATTTATCATAGTGTTTAGATTAAGGGCTACACCCCCCCATTGAACATTGTATTCCTGTAGAAAGAATTGAAATTAAGGAACTGGTTCTTCGTAGCGATTGTTACCCAACGTCATTGTTTTAGGACTACGGAAGTTTCTTCTCTCTCTCTCTCTCTCTCTCTGTCTCTCTCTCTCTCTCTCTCTCTTATTTCCTTCTCTTCCTTTTACTTCTTTATACATTATGTATTACTCATAATGAAATGTATTTTATTGATGCCCTATCTGCAACTAAATATGCTGCCGCTGTCTTGGCCAAGTCTCCCTTGTAAAAGAGATTCTTCATCTCATGGGCACCGACCTGGTTAAGAATAAACAAAGGTTAATATCTGCTCTTCGCCTTGCTGTACTTCAACAAACAGACACAGACGCACAGACACACACAGAATTCCCATTTCTCAATGAATATATAACGTTGTCTGTATGTGTTTTTGAGTGTGTGTTTTGGTGTCGAATGGTACTGTAACTTTGAATCTCTCAATCCTCGTCAATCTTTTTTGACCAGCATGTTACTGGCCGCTACTTTCCTATTGTAGAGTTACTTAATATATGCGCGTGTCTGTGTGTTCTGCAGGTGACCATCCTTCGTGGAAAGGATGGATATGGCTTCACCATCTGCTCTGACTCCCCTGTGAGGGTCCAGGCTGTAGATCCAGGCAAGTTTTCTTATCTTTCCATTTGCTTTCTTGACCACGCCTTGCCGTTTGCCTCAATGTGTTTAACTCTTCTGTTGAATCAGGTCAGAATATATTGAAACATTGGAACACAAGTTGCACTAGACAACTTCGCACATTAGCGGCCCCAAATGGCAGAGAGTGGTAACTGTTTGAATTTTTTTCAATACCCAGAAGTCATGTACTGTGACGTCAGTACACTGGGCACTCCTCGGACCTAGAAACACAATAAAGTGTTTCAATACCAACTTATTATTTCATCAGTTGTACAGCCAGTTCTCATGCTGGTAGACCCAAGACTTCTGTG
Source organism: Hoplostethus mediterraneus (assembly GCA_034670385.1). Classification (NCBI taxonomy): domain Eukaryota; kingdom Metazoa; phylum Chordata; class Actinopteri; order Trachichthyiformes; family Trachichthyidae; genus Hoplostethus; species Hoplostethus mediterraneus. Next base: position 4,194,709 of record JAXDDW010000027.1, on the reverse strand, counting down.
TCCAAAACTACGCAGAAACTTACTCTAAGAAGAAGCTGCAGTCCTGGGTAGTTAAACATATTTTTGTCTGTCTCTACTCTTTCAGGGGGTCCAGCAGACCAGGCAGGTCTGCAGCAGTTGGACACCCTCCTGCAGCTAAATGGCCAGCCGGTGGAGCAGTGGAAGTGTTTGGACCTGGCCCACGCTATCAGGTAATGACTGCTACACACTGGAGGATTGTCAGGCCACTTTACACCAGATTTACCCAGAGGGGAAATCTTGATCGGAGGCTTCGTCGGGACAAATGGAAAAACTTTCGATTTCCAGATTCAATCTAGCCACCGTGATTGACTCACAGACCCACCCAATTAATATCAAACATGTTCGGTATTGATGACTCGACGTCTACACGGTGTCTGGGGATCAAAGAGTCATCCCAAGAGCTGAGACAACCAATAGCCAATGAGAGTCGAGTTTACTGCGAGGTGAGGTGGGAATTCTTGTGAGATTAGAAGTCAGTGATGTGTCAGGAGTCATCTTTTATATATATGTTGAGTATGGGATACCCCGTTCTTGCCTCATCGTCAAGTATGAGCATATTTACAACTGAGAGACAGGTGTGATGCGATGTGTTTTCAAAACTTGGACTGTAGCAGTGACTTTTCTCTCTGTTATGGTTTATGGAGCTCTTATCTTTTAGACGCACAAACATCATAATTGGGTTTTGTTTAATATGGGAGACATATTTTCTGGGCTGCTACTTAGCTCAAGGCCTTCTTTTTTTCGACTCCATATCTAAATTACTTTTAAGACATTTAGAGATAACGATTCACGTGCGTCTAACTAGTCGCACAGAGTTTTCTTTGCTTAGATTTTACAGTCCTAATATTCTTGTTGAGCAACATCTCTCTTTCCCACTGTAGAAACAGCGCCAATGAGATCACAGTGGTGGTGTGGCGCACGGGGCCTTCAGCCAAGCCGAGTTTCGAGGGCCTCATCCACCGACCCTCCTACAAGCCCTCGATTTATGATGCCCCCTCACCCCCAACTCGTAGGCGGGGACCAGATGCTTGCAGCAGCAAGACCCCGCCGGCCGTGCCTCCTCTACCAGCCCACCACCGCGCCACTACCACCCGCAGGCTGCTGGTCAACGGGTCAGAGGCTGAAGGCGGTAGTGGAGTCGGCGTAGGGGGCCTGGGGTGGGGGGCCCGGGCGGGGTCGGCCGAGGAGCTGGACGGGAAACCCCGGGGGCACCTCCACCACCCCCACACCGCCACACTGAAGGGCACCAGGGTGAAGGCCTCCAACGGGGACAACTACATCATCCTGGCCCCTATCAACCCCGGAAGCCAGGTACCGCAGACTGGTGGGGGGCTGCATCTTCATCATCTTCTTCATCCTCCTCATCCTCACCATGGGCATATGGTGGCCCATCCCAGATATGTCTCCTTACCATACATCCATGATGCTGCTAGATAGAAGGACTGGATCTATGTCTAGGCCATTTGGGATACTGCTGTCTTACAGAGGTGTGCTGTGTGAGGTGTGTTTTGAACACAGCACATGCAGCGGGTTTAGCTCCGCGTGGTTCAGATATGCAGTATTACACCTGGAAACCCATAGGAGACGATCAAATTTAAGATATAGATGTTAATATGACAGCATATACCTGTTCTATCTGAAGCTTGTATTTCTGCATTACATTCTCTGGCATCTAGACACATCTAACTATACAGTGCATGCATATAAGAGGTGTCATGTATTGCTCTTAAAGATGAAGCCAAATATGTGCCATTCACGGTTTATACATCATGTGAAACTGAGATAATAGAGCAATTTAAAAAATAAATAAATAAATAAATAAACTATGCCAACAAGATTATTCCTACAGAGGAAAATCCGTAAAGTCCAAGAGTGGTCTGTTACATAATCCAGACTATAACATGTACATGTGTCTTATATAGCATGTACATGTGGTTGCATCCAGTGGCGTCATGTATATGAAGTAAAAGCCTTCATCATAAAAGCACAATAAAGCAAACTCATTGAATCAAAAAGACTGTGAACTGAATTCCTTAGCTAACACCACTATAAACATACAGTACTAACCCTGTGAATTGGCAGAAGAGCCAGTATTTGTTTGATCTCCTTGCAGCAATAGCAAAACCCTCCCATATGGATTGTGCTCAAGGCTTCCATCACTCAAAAACACACCACGAGGCCTTTTGGCTCCATATGTAGACTTGATAGATACAGAGTTATTTTCTGATCTCTGTCTGTCACCTGGAGTTTGAAGGCTGCAAAGCAAGATATATGTGTGTGTGTGTATGTCTGTGTATGTGTGTAGTATAGGCAGTACATCTCCATCAGTGAAGGCCTTTCAGATTACTTCCAGGGGACCTTGTAGTGCACGGCAAAAGACACAGTGTAGTGAGCAGTGCCAAATGTAAAACGGGGTAGATTTTTGCCAGGGAGAACACAAAAAAACAAAAAACAGATGAAATGATGTAGACACATATGAAAGATGATATGTTAAACAAAAGATGTAGAAAGGCCCTGGTAACCTTTTGAAAAGAGATTCGAGACATATGGCCACTTAGCGAACATACATTCCCCATTAAACAGCCACTCATTCTGTCCCAAATGAAAACAGAAGCAAGGCTGACTGTACTGAAGGCCTCCGTGGAGACAGGTCTTGCTTGGTGACATGTCACACGGACACACTACGCTGCTATCCAGACTGAAGAGCTTTAAAAGCCCACGCTGCCTGAACGTATTGATTTCAACACGCTGGCACACACACAAGCAGGCTGATAAAAGACTCTGAGTGCCTTTTCAACTTCCAGCTTTTCCAGTTCATCCGATCAACAAGTCTTAAGTGGGGGCAGCTTTCTGTCTCTTCTCCCTCAGTAGGTTGCGGTCTGTTATGACAGCTAGTAACCATCTGGCCAAGACTGGGCCTCGAAAGCAGATAGATTGTCACACACACACACACACACACACACACACACACACACACAGGTTACCTCTGATTGCATCATCAAAATTAAAGTTAAACACATGATTGTTAAGTTTCAAAGCTCTGGATCACCACATCAGTGCATTGACCGGCATACAGTGTAATGCTGTTTGTCTGCTAAGTAGCGATGAATAAAATAACATACTGTAATTGTTTCGAAATATGTTTTCAAGCCCATCTGGGAAAAATCAATATTATAATAATCTCTTGTGTGTGTGTGTCGTTTGGTTTGACGACCTGGAGGATTTCACTCTGCCGTAGATTAGACGGGATTTCTCGCTGAGCTACAACAAGCCGATTTACACTGATGTTGTTCTGCTTCCAGATCTTGAGGCCTGTCTACCAAGATAACCAGGGCACGCTAGGTAAGGCATGCGTTTCATGTTGACACTCACATGATGCTTTGCTAAACGCTGCAGTGAATTCTGTCAAGTATTTGGGCTGCAAAACATTGCTTCGTGTTTGGTACTTTTGCTTCTTTCACATCTGCACTTCATTGTGTCATTTTACTAAAATAATGAGTCTTTCTAACTGTTGAAATACTTTGGGAGCTCATTGTGTAAAATCCCGTCGACAGGATGATGAGTTATGAGTTACCACAAACTCGCTCTTGCTATTGTTGCCGCTCGAGTAACAATACGAGTGAAACTAAATCCTAAAATTGTACTTCTTCTTTGTCTTCTCTCTTTAACCCTCACCTCACCCTCTTCCTCTTCCTTTCTCCGGGCCTCCAGCTGCCAGGTTGTACCCCACGCGCCAGGCCACTGTTCCACATCCCCAGGGTGGTGGTGGTGGTGGTGGTGGTGGTGCGGGTGGTGCCTTTTCTGGAGGTACCGTCGGCGGTCTCTCCAGCCGCACTGCCTTCCTACGCCGGTCTGCCAACTCCAAGACAGCAAAGAATGCCTCCACCACCACGAACGCCGGCCCGCCCAACTACCAGACGCAGAACGCCAACTTTGCCAACTACCAGAACTGCACCATTGTCCGCTCACACACGCCGCACGGCAACTACGGCTACGTCAAAGTGGCACCCAAGATCCTTATCTTCCCTATCTTTGTTCAGGTGGGCAAGTGTGTGTGTGTGTGTATGCAATTTCATACTTATTTCTTTGACATCTCGATTTGCAGGATGACTTAATTGCTAACAGTCCACTACAGTATTTTCACCCAATCACAAATCCTATTGGAATCTCTCCCTTCGCCTCTGTAACCAGTAATAAACAAACTACTAAACAACTACAGTGATTGTGCTCTTAAAGCATATCACCACAGGCTGAATGCTCATCGTGGGAGTCGTCATAGCCCTTAAAATAATCCTGGCTAAGGTCGCTAAAGGAAATCCATATATGGTCAACAGTGCAGAAACGATGAATGAACATGAATATGCCCCACAGCGCATATTTTGATCACTATTGATATTTGAGGTTGAAACTTTTTAGGGGCTATGACCTGTTGTGACTTCTGTCTGAACTTCTAATATGTTGTGAGATACCAAGGTTATATTTCCTGATTTATCAGATAAAATCCGAGTGGTAAACCACAATAAAGGGCTTATACAGTATTGGCCGTCATTCGTTTTCTGCATGATCTATTTTGCTTGTATTTCCAAAGCAGATCAATAAATAGTAAAGTCCATAAGTCCATGTCCATTATTCCATCAAAGCAAGTTTCATATATTCAACCTCTGATGTGCAGAATATACTGTATAAAATGTTTATTTGGAAAACTATTTATTTATGTTAAGTCATTTTTGTATATTTGTATTTATTTTGTCATGTAGAAAATGTGATTAAATAACTACTGATGACCATAGTGAGAGGGTTAGGGTTAGAGAGCAGTTATCTGATACTGCGATATAGTTTTAGTTTAAAATAGAAATCTTACGGTATATTAACCTGACATTTATTCTCACCATTTCAAGTTGCCTGTCCTGATATTTCCTGTCAATTCATATTGAAACAGCACCACTCAAATGTGACATCACGCATTCACACACACACACACACACACACACACACACACACACACACACACACACACACACACACACACACACACACACACACACACACACACTGAAATGGTCCTCTGTCACACACCCTGGTGCTTGAGAGGAAGTGGCTTCCTCCCCCATCGCTGTATGATAGCATGATAGCACCTTTTTTAGTCTTGGTGTCTTGTCATACTGAGACCTCACGTTCGACCACACGCCCCCACAGTTGCAGCTCACTTCTATCTATCACTTACTATCTTCACAGAAAAGACTTCAACTGTCTTCTCCAGAGACCAAAAAGCCTTTGTTCATTAGAAGATTGTGTTGGATTTAGGAACCAAAATGGATTTGGTACTGCAACATTCCTTTCTGGATTTTCTCCAATGGTTGCTTCATGATTACCAATTTGACATGGGAATAATGTGTGACTAAGGATAATATGTACTGGTGATCATCATTGATTATCAGACTATGATCTTACCGAGCAGTTAGCCTCAATTCCTTTCCAGAAAGTGTAATTCATGTGTATGTTATGTGTAGTTTAGTTTTGTTGACATATAATCTGGTTTTGCTCTTCAGCCCCTTGACCTGTGCAGCCGAACTCTCATCATATCCGAAGAAATGATACTACATGAGAGCAAGCACCACTCCCTCAAGGTAATGTTGATTTTACTGTACTACTGACTGAGGGGTGACGAGAGAGGAAAAGAGAGACCCTCTTTTCTTCCGCTTGTAAGAGGCAAACATTTTGTTTGTCACAATCAGTTTTGTGTTTCATTTTTACTTGGCAAAACTGGAAATGACGGTACACTGCCCCAACGCAAACCAAACTGTGTGTTTGTTTGAGAGAGAGAGCAAGAGAGAGAGAGAGGTTTAGTTAGTCCGCTGTTCTGAAATGTGATGTCCACAGCCGTGGCAAATGAATAATTGACGAAGGCGGAGACCGCCACGGATTTGACTGACAGAGCAATTTATTTCATGTACCAAAAGAAAATGTAGCTCAATTTGTAATTCATTCTGTCTCGTATTTATGACGCTGTCATAATGTTTTCTGTTTCTTTCTCCCTTGACTTTCAATTTTTTTTCTGCTGTTATTGGTTTAAGTGTTTCAGGCCTGGCTGTTGTTTTTCTGGATTCCATTTTCTATAAACTCATTTGCTTTGAACTCATCTCACAAACTGTATTTCCTCATTTGCGATACAAATTTGCCTCTGAGATGAAGCTTGGTATATTTGTGCTTATGTTTTGACAAATATATACCTGTATGACTTTTATGTTTTTGGACCAATCTGTACCAAACGGGCTGCAGAGTGTGTGGCCCCTCAGTTAATAACAGTTTAATTATCATGAAACGTATTCCAAATGCTCCCAAACCGACATGCTGTTTTCAAATCGACTAATATGGGGAGGCACAAGTTCATTCATGTTCACTGCAGTCTAGGTGCATACTGTATGCATACTGACAAATGTAACTGTCCAAAATTCACAATCAATCAGTCAATCAGTCAATCAATCCAGCATAAACCATTAGATTAACTAAAATGAAAGGAAAGCTACATAAATGTAAAGAAGTTATGATTATTATGATTATGATTATTATTATTATTGATTTGTGTTGGCGCAGTGGACGCTGTAGACCGTCATTTCCAGTTTTGCCAAGTCATAAAAACACAAAACCGATTGTGACAATAATAAATTAAAATAAAAAATACAATTATTATTATTATTATTATATTAATTATTGTTATGTTTTTGTTTAATAATAATAATCATAATAATAATCATAAATATACTAGATCTATGCTTTCTAGATGGCTAGATCTATGCTTTACTAGATCTATGCTTTCTAGACGGCTCAAAAACGTTCTTGTTTATGAAAGATGTTCCCTGCAATTAAACTGAACACATCAGACCATATGGGCCATTCGACTTTTTTTCATTTTAAACACAGTTTGGTGTGAGGAGCAGTTCTGCAACGTGTAGATTAATTTGCCGTGCCGCTAAGTATTCCTTCTTGAATTGATGTCTGATGCTTTGACACTGCTCCTCTGTTCATTAATCCTTGTTATTTATTTTCTGGACGTTTTGCCAAGAATTACATGTGCATGATTTTATTTTGAAATTTCTCCGTCTGCGAACAAGAGAACTTTTTTGTGAACCACATAATTATAAGTAATTCAGTTCTTAAAAGGAAAAAGGAAAACCTTTGCTCAAATGTTTCATTGAGAGTAATTGCCTCTTTAACCTCACAAGAGAACGTCTCCCTCACTGGCCATGCATGGAGGGCTCAAAGGGATCATGCAGTCAGCGGAATGGGGTCGGGTCACTGTGTCTTTCAATGGTTTCAATGGTGTGTTAACATCGGCCTCAAGAGAGGAACCTGCACTCACTCTAACATAGAAAACGTCCCCCCTGCTAGATAAGCGGCTATAGGATTACTTCCTCCAGCAGAAACAGAAGGCAGGTTTTATATTGCTTTTCTGTTGTGCCGGAGAGGAAACTCATAATTGTCAACAAATATGTTTTTTCATTTCAAAATGCTGACTCCGAAGCAAGTGTAAGTAGATCGGCTTACAATTGTGGATTTAAAAAAACCCACTTACCATGAAACTTCCAGTAATGGTCGGGACCTTTATTTACCTCAGCAGAAGAGAGCAGCGGGACCTTTACAGACAGGCCATTATTTCTTTTGGCAGGTCCACAGTACCCAGGATGCCCCAAAGTGAGAGAATTTACCACCATCATCAAAAACTAAAAAAGCTACACTCCTCGCCTTAAAGATCCAGTACAATTATTTTACTTCAGTCAGGAAAAGCTTGCTGCAGATTTTTTAAGTTAAGAATATAATATAAAATAATGTCATTCTCGTTCATTTATGCTGACACTACCAGACCTAGACGTGTCTCAGGACAATTTGGGCAATTTTGTTAGAGAAATACTTAGATGCCATATAGTTTGAAAACTGAAATCTGTATACCATCATCAGACAGAAAGATTTGTGTATAGTTGTGTATATTGTCTACCATCTATTAGACGGTATGAGGTTGATAGGTGTTGGAAACATACATGTTTTCCAGGTTTCATGCTTTGGGAGTTAGTGAGGGAAGCCAATCTGGCAAGTCATCGTGATGATGTTGTCCAAAGGAAGCATGCGATGGTAGTCTTTGCGTTTGTGCGTGTGTGTGTGTGTCTTTCTGTCTGTCTGTCTGTCTGTCTGTCTGTGTGTCTGTGTATGTGAATGGGGGAACATTAGCAGGGGTCTGGGAAAGGAAGCTGTATGTTTATGATACAGGGGAGGGGCCATTTGGATGGGAGTCGGGAATTTCACCTTGCGTACTGTAACATGCACACATGGTTTAGGCATTAAACTCCGCCTGTCCTGCTGACTAGTGTAAGCCTGTCAAGACAAACAAAATCATACTGATGCGGGGGCGTTTTTTTGGTTGTAGAGTTTTGTTTACGTGCTCGATAGATATGTTCATTTTTGTGTTTGTGCGTGAGAGAGCGAGAGAGAGAGAGAGAGAGAGCTGCCTCTATATATATTGTATTGACAAAGCCCTCTCTTAATTTACCCCGTCAGATGAGATGATCTTTGCTATGCGCCGGGCGACTCAAAGAGCAGTGGCTGTCCGAAGCGCATGGTAATTCTGGCCTTTCCAGGGTCGGAGGTAAAACAAATATTGAACGGCCAGTGTTTGTAGATTGTTGTAGATCGTCAGGCGGTGGGTTTCTCCTCACTGCGGCGCTTCACGGGTTGTTTTTAATGATCAATCTGTGTTGTTCCAGCTTTTACTGCTCTTTTACTGTTTTTTTTACTGTTAGTTCACTGCCCTGGGTGCAAAAAACGCAGCATAAAACACACACACACACACACACACACACACACACACACACACACACACACACACACACACACACACACACACACACTAATGATTGAACTTGAACAAATTGTGCAGATAATCCAAGAACATTGTGAATATGACTCACAATGCCAAGTGACATTTTGACAAAAAGGGCTTTTGGCTAATGCTCTGCTGCCTGTGTGAACTCCGCTATTGTTACATTGTCATTTGTCTGAATCGCTTTATGAATTTAATGAAATAATTCATAGAGCGAGAGAGAAAGAGACAAAGAAAGTCAGAGACAGAGAGAGAGAGCATCAATGAGAGTGACTGAAGAGTGAGAAAGTAAGCAAATGTTTGCACAAAACTGTACATTTGTGTGTGTGTGTGTAACTCAAGCCAAGCCGTGAAAGCCATTTGCCATTTGCCTTTTATCTGCTTTGTCTTTGCTTCTTTGCTCCTTCCTACGTGCTATTCCACCCCCTCACACACACACATATACACACGCACGCACGCACACACACACAGGCCACATCTGAAATACCCTCTCTGTTATCTCACTCTGCAGAGGAAACCACCAGAGCAAATGCATTGTTCATAGGCAGTGCCCATCAACACGAATTATATGAAGCTGTTGCCTGCAAGCTGTGACTCAGATACGTGACCATTCTGCTGGAGTTATGCATCTAGTCTCTTCTATTCTTTACTCTTCTTACTTTGCCAAAGCAGAAACATAAAGCATCAGCAACAGTACGAACAAGGGCAGTCATGGTGTACATGGTGAACAACGGCTTTTCCAGTAGGTCATTTCACTTCCATGAGTCATTACAAAAATCAGAATCAATTTATTGAAGTCAACAAAAAAAGTGCACAGAACAGATATGCAAATTCATATTATAGATGAATGAAAACAAACTTTACTCAATGCGGTGAAGTGGTCAAACGAGTATAGATTACCACGCTCACCTTTCTCAAGATCGTCAACAACCAAAAGAACCCCAAATAAAACCACCCCCCGTGGCTAGGACGTGCACATGGCGCCAGGAAGGGGGGCAGGGTGGACAGTTTCACAAGACAGACAGACAGACAGACAGAGTCTTCAGTTTTAAAGAGGTGTGCCGAAAAAAATCACCAAGGTTGAAGCCTGGAAACAACTTCAGTTTAGGGAGCTAACAAGTGTATTATCAACTTTTCTTCCTTTTTTCATCACTGCACCAAAACTGTACTAAAGTCAACACATTTATTAGCTACACAAACAAAAACCAATACAACATAACATATTTATTAATTAATTCTTTCCCTATGGCCTTCAATTCATTGGTACAACTAAGTTCTATTTGCAGGTGTGACTCATTTTCAGCAAGCAAATAATCCAGTCTGGACACTTTCGTTAGCAGACAGATTAAACACAACACAAAGACACTAATTCAGAGCAAAGATGTTTACAATGAGTTAACAGTGGATTCATTCAAGAAAAAAAAGAGCAGCCTTTTGGCTTGAATAAAACTTTACATTTTCTTCTCTCTCCTCTTTGTTCGGGAGGCCTGCACACATGCTGGTGCACCCCTTGAGACACGTCTGTATTTTGAGTGGGGTACAGCATTCATCATGCGGTTTCCCTTCTGTCCAAGCACTACTCCAGATTAACATTTTACCTTGTGAACTCTTCATGCACCTCGAGCCATTTATTTGTATTGAAACAAACTGGGGATATGTGAACAATGCTTAAAGTTACAGACACTACAGACACAAGTTATTCAGTGGGTAACTTGCTGGACGAAATATGTCCTGGCTAGAAACCTACAATAATATGGGCACACGAATCTGCAACAGAGAAATAAGAAAAAGAATAGATTCTTGGTGATTGAATGGCTCTTCATCATTGGGCAGGAAGTAAATGGATGATTTATTTGGTTTGCATAAGTAGGCAAAGACATAAGGAAGTGATATTTTAGAGTGCAGGCTGCAAATAGAGATACAGTTGTGAGAATAACTTTGTGAACCCTTTAGTGAAAAGTATGAAAATTAATGCAGTGTTTTTCCACTCTTTCATTCCCTTCCTCCCTCCATCTCCCACCCCCCCCCTCTCTCACTTTCTATGTCTTTCCTCCTACCGTTCTTCCCTCTTTACCTCCCTCCATCTCTTTTACTTTCCCTCCTCCCTTTTTTCCCTCTACATTTCGCTCTCTCTTCCTTTGCCACCTCTGTGCCTTCCATCTTCTAGGTGACGGTGTTTGTCTACACCGACCTGATGCTGGTGACCAGGGAAGATGAGCCGGGCAGGTGCAACGTGCTCCAGAGCCCCCTGTACCTCCGACAGCTGCGGCTCCAGGATGGTATGTAGTCATTAACACGCCACTATATGAAATCCTATATGTGTAATTCAATTCAATAAATTGTCAGTTTGAGAGCTGCAGACATGTCATGTTCTGCTACGTCTCTCTTTCACAAACAAGCCATTTAAATCATTTGACAGCGTTAATTCTGTGTTTCTCCAATGATGATGAGTTGTTTTATTTGTGATTTGAGATCCTTTACGAAATACCTTTCCTCATCTTGGGTTAGATGATTGTATCTAATGCAATCAAATGTCTGCCTGCACCAGGTATACTAAAGTAAGCATTATAAGTGATGATTAAATGGTGCCATAACTTAATGGGAAGAGCATGGGACTAATGGTGGGTTCAGACTACACGATATCAGGCCGATTTTAGCCCGATTCGGCAGACGTAGGGCGTCGGGTTGAGTCGGGAACGACAGGGTGCGACAATCGATCGTTTTATGTTGTGTAGTGTGACATAGTGGACGACAACCGACGCCGCATCTGGGCCGCATCTCACGACGTCCCGACAAAATAATTTTTTTTTTTTGTCGTCCACGACGTGTTCCGTCTCGTCTGTGACGTTTACCAATAGGAGGAAAGGTTTGTCGAGCTCTGGCTCCTGTGGCTGGCTAGGCTAGCCGGCTAGCTACATTTAGGTTTCAATACAGGCTAAAACATCGTTATTTTTCACCTCTTTGAAGGATTGACAACCCATACTGTTCTCTTCACGCGACCCAAGAACAGGTCCACAGTTTTGTTTTTCCTTTTCGGAACACAAGACCTGCTTTCCGATGACATCACGCACGTCAGCAAGCGATGATTGGTCGGTGACCAACGTGTAGTCTGTCATGTCTGTCGGCCAAGACACGGCACAAATGTATCACTCTATATCGCCTAATCTGACACAGTGACCATCGTAACAGACAAAAAAAAACGTGTAGTCTGATCCCGGCATTACACTGCCAGCGTTTTGATTCCCACCGGGGCCACCCGTGCTAAACATATTCACTCATAGTACCGAATGTTATTAGGGCTGACAGGGGGGGGCACTGTGGTTGTGGTCTCCTGTCAAATTGCCCTTGATCCACACACTGAACGCCTAATTGTAAATTAATGATTAATGATGAAAGCTAGATCTAAGTGGTGACTGACATCAAGATGATTAGAGAGATGAGCTGCATCAATAAATGGGTCGGTTAGCATAAAGCACAACACAGAAATCAAGACTCAAGAGTCAATACATGTTGCCATATCAGGACCTTTTGTTGGGATCAAAAGGATAAACAGTACAAGACATCAACCACAATATAACTATGTGTCCACACAAATAACCAGAAGGGACCACAGACCCAATACATCTAGATTCAATACTGTCAGTACATTCATCACAACTTAATACTGTCAGGCTTGAACTTAAGCAGACCCAGGTGCAGACAAAAGGCAGCAGTATGGAAAGAGAGTTTTCTTTGTTTAGGATCAGGCGGGTACAGAAACAGACGATCGGGGAAACTAACTGGTCTAGCCGGGAACGCACTAGTAGCAGCTGAGATGAGACCCAGCTGTGAAGCCCCAGCAGCATGGTGAAGCCTCAGAGGCCTCACCTACACCTGAGAGAGAGAGAGAGAGAGAGAGAGAGAGAGAGAGAGAGAGACAATAGGGAGGCAGTAGAGACACAGAGAATATAGAGTAGGGGTAGAAGAGGAGGAAGCTGGCCCAGCCGTGACAAATAATACCAGCTGGATAAGCCTTCTTATACGTAGATAAGTCTTCTTAAGTCGATAATCTCCTATACGACAATCTATAATAGTAAAGCTACAATGCTGATCCCCTGAAGCGAGTACAGTCGGTCTTCCAGCACAAATGGTTTGACCTTACTCATACAGCCCAACACAAAATCCAAAAGGAAATGTAACATGCAAACACACAAAATTCAACACTGGGAAAAATAAAACACTTTGCTATTTTCATATTTCAGTTGAGTTTAATATATTTTAGGCTTATTTATTTAGGTGGAGACTGAACATGGTCCCTCAGCTCCATCCTTTCACTTCACGTTGGCGTAAACACTCACCTCCTCTGGCAATGCACAGAGAATAGCTTGGCCATCAGAGTAACACAAAGCCCATGCTGGTCAAATAAATAGGGCTTATTGTAAATACATGTGTTTAGAGTGGTGGGAGGGGACAGGGAGAGGGTCTGGAGTCGTGGTTGGGACGGGGCCAGCGGAGGTGGGTACTCTGGGCTTTGGGGAAAAATGGACTGAAAATGATCAGTGCATGGGTGAGACACAGCACTAGTTCAAGTTCAAGTTCAAGAGTTTTAATTCCCATTTGCGACAAGTACAAGCACATTGGAATTCTTACTCCTGATCAATCCGCCAGCACACACTATACAAATTGAAACAACACACTGAATTACACGCTGAATGTAGAAAAAAACAGGATAATATATACAGAATATGCACAATAACGTAAGTCCAGTGTTTAGTCCAGTGATAGAGTACTACAGGAAAGTACCAGCAAAGTGACTTGGTAAAGTGGCTGATGCTGTAGATAGTCCTGGGGTGTCCAGCAGGATGGGGGACCATCATAAAAAAAATAATAAAAAATTAATTCCACATATATACTGTACATTCAGCATTCTGTCACTATGAGCACTATGGCGCACTGTAGGATCGCAGCTATAGGTGGGAATGAGTCCAGCAGGCGTTAGGACAGTTCACCACCAGATAGTTATACTGAGCAGGACAGAAACAAGTGGCATAGTGTACAAATACACGTGTAGTCATTACTTGCAGTGCATGAACAAGCAGGAAGCAGTAGGGTCCTACACAAACCACCACCGACGCGTTTGATTGGCTAAGTAAGCTAGTAAGTAAGGTGGTCTACAGCTGTTACATTTGTAGTAATGGTGGGTCTGATGTCACGTATAGACAATGAAGCAACTACCCAATGTTCATCATGTCTCCTACTCAAAAGAATCACTTGCACTTAGGCTACCGTAATACCTATTACCGTAGTGACAGTAATAGGTATTAATCGATCAATTTAACATGATCCTCTAAAGTCAGGGCTGGGTGGGGGGGGGGAGCGGTCCGGTGCAAGTGTAGCCAACCACGCCTTCAAGTGGCCTTGTGCTTTATTGCAGTCCAAACTAAATGGGGGATACCATTAAAGATGTACAACCGACCAACTTGCATGGCACGGTGAAGCTTCGTAGTATAAAGAGAAATGTTGACATTATATTCCGAGCAAACCTGAATTGAAACTATATCATCTTGATTCAGAGTGGCATGTACAGCTTGATATCCTCCCTACAGCTTCCCCCCCTGGGTCGCTTGCACAGCCTCCTGACCTCCACCCTTCACCCAAAACAATTGGAAAGCATCGGGGGTGGGGATGCAGTGGTGTGTGCGTGTGTCATGAGAGGAGGGTGCATCCCCACCCTGTTGCCTGTCATTGTTATTTCACTTCGGCAGCGTCACTCAGGAAAGAGGCGCCGGGGGATTGTGTTTGTTTCAGCAAGGGTGTGTTTGACGTGTGCGTGTGTGCGTGCGTGTGTGTGCGTGCGTGTGTGTGTGTGTGTGTGTGTGTGTGCACACGCGTGTAATGATATAAGTGCAATGCAAAGGGCCTTCCTGTGTCAACGGCACCTCGAATAGATACTAGGGTATGGAGCGTGGGAAAGAGAGAGGGTAGAATCACACGCACGAAATGACTTACAGCTTATAAAAACACAGCGCATCAATCTGTAACCATGTCACCGCATCATAACACTAAACAGAGCAGACCACAGCAAGTAGTCCCTTCTTGTTTTGTCTCATCCTTGAGTGGATGTGGCTGTGACATGTGAAGATATTACCACTATCAGATGAAAACCCCATACCTTCAAAATTTCAATTTAAGAAATTAGTAAAAAACATATCAGTACACTCAGATTCACAATCACGTTTCTTTGAAATGATGCAATGGGCTTTCAAATGGTTTTGTAAGTTGTTAAGATTTCCTCCTCTTATAGAGGACCGTGTTGTCTTTCATTTCAAGCTGAGAACAGTAAAACCACCAGTTACGTTTCGACCTGACTTCACCAGCATTACTGCGCCATATTGCAGCACTCCCCCTGACTGAAAATCAGAAAGATATGCAACAGTGACCTCTGCTGTTGGTAATAAATGCATGATTATTTACTGGTTATAAAATGTGCACATTTTCTACGGTGGGTTACATTACTGGCACTAAACGTTGATCACACATTACACCATAAGGATAAGGAAAGAGTGTGTTTAGTTTGTTCTTTGACACTGGGCCTAGACTGATGCTGTTGGTGCTGCTGTTTACACATCCACATGCTGTGTGTGTGTGTGTGTGTGTGTGTGTGTGTGTGTGTAATCAATAGCTGCCAAGTCATCTTTATCAGTCCCCCTCGGCAGCCATTTCTCCTCTCTTCTACCGATGATAGAAGGGATGGAGGGATGGAGAGAAAGAGGTATGGAGGGATGGATGGATGAGGCCTGTCTGTCTACAACATGCTCAATCATTCTGAATCCCACCCCAGGGCCAAACGGCTTCTCAACTTGATCTTGGAAATGAGACAAGATTGTCAGTCATGGTCAGGGTGTGCTTGTGTGCGTGTGTATTTGTGTGTGTGTGTGCATGTGTGTGTGTGTCTGTGTGTGTGTGTGTGTGTTACTTTGGCTGTCAGCCTGTTGTCACCTGTGAGTGACATACACGAGTGGTCAACATTATCATAACGTGTGTGTGTGTATGTGCCTGTGTGTGTGTGCTTACTGTGAGACATTGTGGGAAGGTTTTTCTCAGTTGCTTTGGCTCAATTCTCAAATGACAGTTGAAGATGTAAAAAAAAAAAAAACCAAGATGTAAAATTCTTCACAACGTTTTGTTCCTTGTGCACAACAGAAAGAGCGTTTCTCTTTGTTAGCGTTTGCAAATGTTTTAGCACATTTAGGCAAATGGCTGAGCACAACTGTCTACAATTTGAACAATTATTGGTTGTATATGTCTTTGTGATCAAAATAGATTATGTTTCTTCTCAGTGGAATAGTTTTACTCTCCAAAATATGTTACAATTCTTTCATTGTGTATTCTGCATGTGTCCATCTAATCTGCTAAATCTGCTGAGCCCACATTTCATAAATTGCATTGATACGTAAAGTCTGATAAATTTGTTGTCAGGTGAAACTCAAACTTCACTAACGAATGGGGAGTTTGTCACATCTTGGATCAACCACTGTAACTTTATTTTGCTATTGCAGTATACTACTGCATATAGTAGGCCTATGTTTTGTTTCCACAGTACATGTTTTTTAGTATTGATAGGCTCCATGTTTTTGTTCTGTGCAGTGCGTGACCATTGCAGGAAACTCACATTACATGCAGATCTAAGAAAAAGTGGAATGTGAAACCTTGGACTCTTGAAATCAGCATCTGAAGAGTATTCACTTTGATACACAATAGCAGTCAGTTAGCTTCAGAAAAACAACAGTCTGGTACAGTAGGCATTCAGTGTCAGTGAAAACATGTAGGACACAACTGTTTGGAAATGAGGAGATGAGGAACACACTTCCGGAGTCCACTGTCATTCTGTCATCCACTGTCATCCACTGTCAAAACATCTAAACATTTTGTTTCGTGCTGAGAACTTTAAAAATGTTTCGAGAAAAGTGCCAAAGCAATTGAGAAAAACTGTAAAACCACGTATCTGAGCCGTGCTGAGCCACAGGCTTGTCTCACTGAGAAGTACTTCAGGGAATTACTGATAGCCTTGTAAGAGGCGGACCGACAGTAAAAGGTTTCCAAAAATAATCGGAATAATCGGAAAAGGAGGAGGTTGTATTTTGAATGCTCAATTTCTATTTCAGAAAGTAGGGAGGGAGGAAGGGAGCAAGGGAGGATAAATGGTTGGGAGGGAGAGAATGAGGGGAAGGAAATAAGGAAAAGAAAGAAGCAAGCAAGTAAGAAAGAAAGAAAATACATGAAACTTAATGTGTGTGTCTTTGTCTTACAGATCATGCTGAAGAACTGAGATTCTATCTCATACACATGACAGAGGTAAGAAGAAGGAGAGTGAGTGGGTGAGTGAGCGAGTGAGTGAGCGAGTGAGCGAGAAGGAGGGTCTGATGTGGAGAGCTTATTTTGTGCGTGAGCCAGAGGGGCCATTGACTCTCGTGGAAATCACATTACAGGGCAGACACCAGGACTAGCAAAAAGCTCTAATGAAAATGTCTTCTCTCTCTGTGCTCGCTTTCTCTCTCTCTCTCTCTCCTCTCTCTCCCCTCTCTCTCTCTCTGTCTCAGTCTCTTTGTCTCTGTCATTTGTCTTTTGTCTCTATCTTTGTCTGACACATACTATGGAGGACTGAATCGGCTATAATTAGAAATGAATGAATCAATAAATCCATCAATAAATCCAAAAACAAGTAAATGTAGATAAAAATGCAGAGCAATTTGTCAATAAATAAACAAAAATAAGGGAACGTAATGAAGAACAAATGTATTTCCCTGCTCATTTGTTTCAGTATCTTTCTGTACTTTCTGCTCCATGATAATAACAGGATGTTTCAGTGGGCGTGGCGTCTGTCCATAACTGCTCCGTGAGCTTCAGTTTCAATTATACTTATTATTGAAATCGGATTTGAGGGGCGTCCGACCACACCTTCTTTTCTTGAGACGATGCACTGTCGTGTGGAAACCTCTTCACAATTGCCCAGAACTAAGTGGTTGACCTCTGTGTCGGTAACGGACTGTGTCTAGCATCAGACTGAAGATATTGATTATTGTGTCCACACAGAGAAGCAATCAGGTGAAGCATCGTCGTCCTCTGCTGCGGCAGCCAAATCTCTTAATTCTCTGGCTGTCATGACATTAATCATCACAGCGGTCGGCCTGGCCAGTCTCCCTGGCGGTGGCCAGTTTATAGCCCAATTAGTTATGTTGATGATGCGGCAAAGTTGTTGACAAAGCTGTTTTGTTGTCAGCCAATAAAGCAGATCCACACCACCTGTGTGTCTCATTGACACCTCAGTAGGAAGAAATATAGAAATAATAGGGAAATAAATTGGGAAAAATTACTATATAGATATTTTGTCTTCATAGTTGTATTCATTTATGCTCATTTATCGATTATCAATTTTAGGATTTCCATGCGTTTTTTAATTATTTTTTATTTATGTCCTCCATGATACAAATGCATCTACATCATAACAGGAAATGCAGGGACACACACAGTATGCTGCATCTCCTCAAGGTCTTAAAACAGTGAATTTGCATGGTCATTTTTTGACTTTTGTCAGAAAAGCAACTTAGAAAATGTCTAATATAAGCTAGTCCTCAACCTTAATGTTGAGTGGTTAACAAAGCTTCTGCTTCTGAATGAGTAGCTGTTTGATGATCGTGCGCACCAATAAGAATATAGATAGATAGATAGATAGATAGATAGATAGATGTAGGTATATATATATATGTACAGCACATCTACATAACCAAACACTATATCATGTATTGATGTCTCCATATCCACTTCTCGTGAGCCAATGTTTTTATCCAACTTTAAAATCTCCTCCTCACCCTCCGCATCCACAACCCTTAATCTTTTCACAGGACAACTCTACATCATGTCACCCCCTCCTTGTCCTACTATTTTTGCTTTGAATTGTGCTGCATAACCTCATTAGCAGCTTCTGAATCTTTTAAAGGGCCTTTTTTCAGAGAGAGACCAGACGGAATGAGAGGGGCTTGATATCTGTCCCACAGGCTGGAAAGGAGGAAGGAAAAAGCTACAATATATTCAGTCTGTCCAATTAGGCAATATATAAATAGAAACCCTTACATAATAGAGAGAGAGACAGAGAGACAGAGAGAGAGAGAGAGATTGGGTTTGTTAAGGGCAAGGTGTGGGATTTTTGGACTTGTACTATATTATATTAGGTTTCTCCCATCTTATCCCAACTATCTAAAAATACCAAAGTCTAAAGGTATGTCGTAGCATGTGTACGTAAAGAGAAAGAGACACGGAGAGACAGACAAGCAGACAGAAAAACAAACAGGAAAGAAATTGTGTGTGTGTGTGTGTGTGTGTGTGTGTGTGTGTGTGTGTGTGTGTCCCCAGTTCAGATTTGCTTGTAATTTGCTCAGCCTCCTCCTCTGTGTCGCCTCCGTGGAAACTCATTCCCCACAACCCCACAGCCTCCTGGCAGACCGCCCCACACAATTGCACACATATACACAAAAGACGCACAATCATCCATTTTGGCTGATATGCCTCTCAGCAGTTCAGTTCATTTCATACCTGAGGGAGCAAACAGTCGAGCCGCGCGGCCAACACTGCATATTTCCCGACTGCCAGAAGGTTGCAGCTCTTACTAAGGTCTTAAGCTCTTCCTTTGAAGCTATATAGCCTTAACTTAAACAAATAATTAATTGTGAAATGATATTGCCAGGCAGCATTGGAGTTAGACAAACCTCTGATCTATCTATTAAGGCGAGCTCTCCCGTCTCCTCTCCGTCTAGCCTACCAGCTGTAATTGAAGTTGACTTGCAGCCGGGGAGAATGGCCGCTGAGCTAGCTGTGAGTGCTCATTTATCTTTAAGTGATGACAAGTTCTTTATAGGGTGGCTGGCCCTCTGGTCCCTCTGGCAGGGCACTGGCTTTGAGAGCTGGTGCATGTGAGTGGGGGAGGTGGAGGGAAGGGGGGGGGGGGGGGGGGGGAAGAGAGAGCAATAGAGATAGGGAGAGGAAATCTATAGGGGTCTTGGATAGTTGGACTCTGAGCTCTCCCGATGACGTGTCTTGCATGAAAATAAAGACACGGGTGGGTGATCCTGATCTTGCTGTGTGTGTGTGTGTGTGTGTGTGTGTGTTTAGGCAAATGAAAAAATGTGTGTAATGTAATAGACTTTAATTTAATTGCTCACCTGGGCCTGTCTGTGTAAATGTCACACACACACACACACACACACACACACACACACAAGAAAGTGAGCGAGACAGAAAGCTGGAGAGAGAGAGAGAGCTAGAACAGACAGACACACACACACACACTCTCAGTACACACACATGCACGCACACACGTGTGTTATGTGTGTGTTATGCCATACCCTATCTCAAACCTCGGATGTGCACGGCAACACGTGTTGCTCCGACTCCCACATAACGCCATGCACACCATTTACCATCTGACTCACCCAGCATGCTACAGATTTCCCCACCATACCAGCCTCTCCTGATCATAGGGTAGCATTGCACCAATGTGAATGTGAATCTCCAACACCATGCAGAGGTAGAGGTTTGAGGTAAAACAGTCACATTTATTTCACGTCATCTCTCAGCCACGTCAGGGTTGTAGAGGTTTTTCTGTTGTCCGAGGTGTTTTTTCCTTTCATTTTGAAGGAAACAATCATCTGTTAAATGAAATTGTCCCCTTGCACAGGGAAACGTGGCTTGGGTCTGCGAAAAGACATTAGTTTAGACTTGGGGTTAGCGCACTTGGATTCTGCAGATGAAAAGTAAGAAAAGTTCATCCTGTGTCGGGTTCCCGGTCCTCTCCTTCCTCCTCCTCCTCCTCCTCCTCTCAGCTCTCCATCTCTGACACTGTCACAGCCTGCTCTCCTTTATCTACTCCTGCCCTTCTCTCCCATTACTGGAGGTCATCCTATTTTAGCAGTTGCTCAAAAAGGAACCGATCTAACCCAGATTTACACATGAATGGAGAGTGTGTGTGTATGTGTGTGTGTGTGTCTGGAAAGTCAAGTGCGTTTACTGTGTGCGGAAGTGTGTCAGTGACGGAGAAAGACACTGAGAGGAAGCATCATATCGGGTAAAAACACAGAGAGCGAGAGGAGAGACTCGGTGATAAATACTTCTTAGTGACCACCGGAGTGCGTTGTGGGTCGAGGGGGGGGGGTCCTCAGCGAGTCGTCATGGGTAACTTAGTGGACCGGGCTGGGCCTAAGAGGAGGCTCGTCATGGAGGCAAGCTCTCTTCAGCAACACCTGCTCTCTGACTGTGGAGATGTGAGTACCACTGGTTAGCGGTTCAACTCAGAGGTTGTGATGTGATTTGTGTTGTTTTTACTGTGGCAGCGGTTGTAGAAGCAGTAATAGTAGTTTGATGTTATTTATTAAAGTTAAGATAACGAGTTAATGACTTACTTATATTGGATAGAATATATTTTGCATTGAACACAAGCAAGCAAAATAGCCGTTAGCCGTTTTAGATGCCAGTGTTTTTTGTGACTTAAATAAAAGTCGTCGCAATCACATGACGAGTAGAGGAAACTTTGGTCATGAACAATAAGCTGTTTGTACATCAGAACTGTGCAGACTTGAGTAAAAACACCAAAACATCATCCATATGTTATGATTTGCTCTTTTTCCAACTTTGCTGTATAACTAACTATTTTTTGTCAATGTGTGCCGATGTGATGTGAAGTTTCCCTAAGTGAAAGTGGAGATTTCCATTAAGTGCTGTTTTCCTCTGCACCGTAGCTCATTTACCTCCATCTCCACTGAGAAACCTCGTCAGCGGTGGCCATTAGTGTCTAATTGGTACAATGCAATCGGCACAGACGACCAAGGAATCGTGACCGATCACCACTTACCAAAGCGCAGTGGTAACGATGACTTAACGCCGCTCTCCCTATCTCAGTGCTCTCTTTATACATTTATGTTACTTATTAGATTTGTACGTCTCCGTCTTTGGTCAATTGTTTCCACTGATTCCACTCCTGCACCGTGTTTAGCAAAATCGCATTTCATGTTGAGTTTACAAGTCGTTGATCTCGACGTCTGAATGATCTTGTGTGCATTTTTAGCACCGTGGAAAATATGATGGCGATGAAGGGAGCTGAGATACAGATACAGAGCGTTACGGCAAACTAGGTGAAGTCACGGTGTGGCGGCTTGTGTGTACGACTGATGGGACAGTAAGGGGATTCTGTACTCGGGATGTGTCAGACTGTGCATACAAATGGTCTTTTCTGAAGGATGTTTGTCGTAAAAAGGTCAGATTATTCACAGTTTATGTTTAGGTGCTGGATGACGTTCATGTGACTTTTGTGGACACAGTGAATAACACAGTTTTACTATTGATGATTGGTCTTGGTTCGGGTGCATTAAGCGCTGCTGTGAGTGTGTGTAAGCTGTGTGTGTGTGTGTGTGTGTTTATGTGTGTCTATATGTGCCCTTTTATGCAACTCCATTTACTTTTGATGTCTGTGCTTGAAGGCGCACTTCAACATCGACTGCATGAAATAGAGCCACGTCTGGCCCGAAGGCACTGTGTGAGCGATATGCACCCTGGGGCCTTTGTCAGCGAAACTACCTGCTTTATGGTCACCATCCATAACACCATCAGAGCGGGATCAGTCTCTCCGGGCTCTGATTGAACTGAGATCTACTTCCCTCGTCCCTCTTCCACTTTTCTTCATCACTCATTTAATACACCAGCGGAGATAGGCTATACATCTGAATGCAATCACTTAAAGATCTTCCTCACAGCAATATGGATTGAGATCTACAGCCACCAACAACTTTCACAGCAGCGTCGGTTTTCAATGACGGGAAGTGTTCTCATGCGCCATACTAATCTGTGGTTTATGTCCCTGACAAATCGGGTGCAGGGCACATGGTAATCAACATCTGTGCATTATTTATGGGTTTTAAATGGGAAAACAGGCAAGTCATTTGCAAATTACAACTTTATTGTTTTGGAGACGTGGTCATAGTGGTCATGTGATTATCACTACACTACATATCCACAATTATGTCTGTCAAAATCTTAATTTGACTGGATTTCTATTGGTTTCACATGGGTGATGTGATGGTGTAATTGATTCATCATCACTTAAATCGCAGATGAGAGAACTTTTCAGAAACTTCTGAAGAGTTCCTCCAGGGCCTGTCATGTGCGTATCATCCCCCCCAGTGGCTATAGGAAGGCCCTTAGGTTAAGGAGTCCAGTTATACATGCCTTCTCTTTTCAGGCCAGCCTTGTCTTTGCAAGCCACAGAGGAGCTCTGGGCTTCGAACCAGACCAAACAAACCAGAAATAGATAAAAGACTGTGGGAAAGCCATCGGGATGAGAGGGAATTACTGTCCGTGCTGTCTTTTATTTCGTACAATACAAAACAAGCAATGGTTTTATTTTGTATGGTGCACTTTGTTGAGAGCTGTGCTGGCGTGGTTCTTGTTGCTTCGTCATCAGATGCTAGAAATGGTAATGTGTTCTGCCAAGGAGGTTTGAAAATCCAGATTAGTCTGACCTTGTTTCTACATGGCTTCTGAAGAGTTCCTCCAGGGCCTGTCATGTGCTTATTGTCCTTATCCATCCTTTGAATCTGTAGATGTGGGTGCACTCTAGAGCAAGGTCAGATATGTTTTGTATTCACATCATACTCTAAATAAATCATAGTGAGCATATGTATTGAAACCACGACCTTTATCTTTGAACACTGCAGGGACCTTGGACAAATGATAAAATGGTTCCAGAGAAGCAGGTAAATCTTTTTGTTTCTTTGTTTGTGACGCCACATTTTACAGAAACTGATAACTATACTTATTTTTTACTTACATTGAACAGTCTGGGGCTTGATTACAAAGACCAGCCCCAGCTTGAGGAATGAATTCTGCACTGCAATCAGTCGTGAGACAGCGGTGCATGGAAACCACAATCATTGATGATTATTTCATGACCAGATCTTTGACCCTCATTACCTCATCCTGACCTCACCAGATATTATGATGCAGTCAGGTTGTTTGATAGCCAAAACGAGAGACTGCGACTGAGATAGAGTCAGAAGAGGATATTAGAATTCAAAGGGCATGAGAGAAGACCTCGACTGACCCCAGTGAGGATAAGCGACTTGACTTCGTGTCAACCATCCGCATGGCTAAAGCCCATTAAATACAGTCTGTACTGCAGAGATACTGTATGTCAGAATAGATGAAACACTGTAGTTAACACTGTGACGGCAGCGCTAGCTTGCCCTCCCATCATAAGATTGCAGAGTGGAGGACCATGAGTTGCTTATCTGCAACTCACGGTCTGATATGTTTATCTGCAGCTAACTCGATTGTGGAAGTACAGTGGGAGTGACAGGTGACGTCAGCGTGTTTGCGCTATGACTGATGGGGTATGACAGTGCTTAGTGTGACAATGTATAGGGGCTGGACATGGAAATGGCCACTGGCCTGCTGAGGAGCGTGACTGTGAGCTTTCAGCGTGACGCCACTTTATACAACAGCACTTTTTCTACATTTCCTGCATCTTTTCCTCAGATGTTTTTGGTGCACGGTGTATTTCCACTGCTAGCTTTGTGCCTTCTAAGTAGTCACTGTAGTCGGTGAAACGATCCCAATGTCTTTATTTAGACCTGTTTGGCTGCCTTATGAAGATTGCCATTGCCAATTGATGGTAGTGTGTAATCATGTTAGTGCGCTGATCTCCATTGTGCTCATTAGATTGAGAAGATTCCAGCTCTTCCTGTGTCTCATTCTCTTGCTCGTGGTGCATCTTAAAGGCATAGCAGCAAAGGCAACATCACACTCACATTGTGACTGATAATAACGTGACAGCTTGCAGCTTACTCTTCCATAAATCACATCACTCGTAGTAGTGACACGCAAACCTTCTCCACAGAACAGCTGGTGGTCAATGTCAGGATGTGTGCTCTCCGTGGTGTTAAGTACATTAGCTGTCACTGTGAGCATGGTAAGTCATGCTAAAGCGGCAAAGGTGAGCTGTGTTGACAGCAGCCCGGTGGCACAGTGAAAACCCCCCCCCGTTCAGGGGGAGGGCTTCAACCACGGAGCACTTTAATCAATCTGATTAAGAGGAAATGCTGCTGTATTTTTAGCTACTCCATGGCAGGCCTGTGGCCATTCATTGAATTGTGTCTCATTAGTTATCGTATTTATCTCTTGGGTGGGAGGATTCATAGACAGAGGTGAACTCAAGGTACTTGTAGTGCAGAGTACGGGAGCTAGAGTAAGGCTACCATTGAGTGTTTTAGCTCCATAAACCCGAGGAGATGATTTATCTTAGAAATAACAAAAATGAGCACAATGATAATCTAAGTTAGTTTCTACACCAAACAACCTGGAACTCTAAGAAAACGCTCCTGTCCAAGGCCATGCTTCCTTGTAGTACTTCTTAATCGTGAGCTTTGTTCAGTCGGGCATTAATACAACATAGCAATCACACTATTACCAGGAGCTGGTCGTGGTGTCTCACAGACTAAAGGTCTCTGGGGCTGCGGACTGGGCCACTGACGGGATGTTGGTTAATGCCAACAGTGCAGCATGAACCTTAACATTAACGTCCCCATAGACTTGCTTCCATGGAGTCTGGGAGATTCCAGTGCATTCCAAGTGTTACGACTGGGATGTGGTGATTTGGTCCAAACGTCAATATGATGTGCTACTGTATTCAGGCAAATTCTACTTTTAAAGTTATTGGTTTAGGGCACGTATAGTAAAGTAGCACCTGAATCTGGTTCAAGCTGGCGTGAGTGAGAGGAAGTTGTCCTGGGCTAAAAGTTTGTTAAGCAAATAGATAGCGGTGCCAACATCCTTAAAGCTCACACTGGCCAGTTCTGCTCAGCCACCAACTGTCAACAGTTTTGGGTCACTGGGAAAAGAAAATACATTTTTAAAGATATGATGCAAAAGGAAATATGTATTGCTCACCCCAACATGATGCTATATATGTCACCATCTGCCATTTGTTCCCCTTTTCTCTCTTTATCCAAGACAAAATGTGTCAGTAAGTGGTTTATATATTTACACTTTAAGACTGTGTCCACAAACACACTTCCATTCTCTGACAGATTAGGGATGTAAGCCCTCCAACAGTTCTGAGACCTGTGCCTTGCTGTGAGTCACTGCATGTGTCACACACCCGACAGTGCCGAGAGCCCCAGCTGGTCTCTCCCTTTGGTTTTTGTTGTCAAAATATTTTAGCTTGTAAATATGAAGAGCAAGTAGTAGGACAACAGTGTGGCTGTGCGTGCACATTTTAAAGTTGGGTGATTTTGGATGTGTGTGCTTGTGTGTGTGTGTGTGTGTGTGTGCGGCTGCAGGAGTGCATGCCTGTGAACTACAGATGTGTTTTCTATAATGTGGGAGGAGGAAGGGAGGAGGAAAACAACTTGTCCATATGAGGAAATGTTTTCTGGAAAGCATGACCTCCTGCCTTTGCAATATTTTTACAGTATTACTCCAGTATGACCCATTCCAAATAAGTATAACTATAAGCCTTAGTAATACTTATATATATATAGAGAGAGAGAGCGAGAGAGAGAGAGAGAGAGAGAGAGAGAAAGAGAGCGAGAGAGAAATCCTCTCTTAGCCAGACACAAAGTCTATCACACATAAAATATGTTGAACTTCAAAATCCTGTATTACTCTTAATGTGTGTGTGTGTGTGTGTGTGTGTGTGTGTGTGTGTGATACATTCCTGGATTTCATTTCTTGCTGTAGTCTCAGAGGTTGAGGTTTTGTCTTTGCTGGTCTGTAATTTTGGTGCTGTTAATGCTGACGTAACAGAACACAGCAAACCAAACACGGGTTTTGACATACTTTGAATAAAGCTGAAACATAAAGGGAGATCTGACGGGAGATGCATCCTTTCCAGGTGACTGAAACCGCCTCGCCTGGCTCCTCTCAATGTGGAGGAGCAGCCGTTCGACTGCGAGGTCCTCCCAGATCGCTGACTCCTCACCCTGTCACGGAGAGTGAGGCCAGTCACCTGTGGAGAAACCTCATTTCAGCCACCTGCCTTGGGGATCTCATCCTTTACTGCCCACAGCGTGAGACTGTGGGTGAGGGTCGCGGCGAAGATTGACAGATAAATCAAGAGCTTTGCTTCACGTCTCAGCTGTCTCTTCACCACCACAGTCAAATGCAATTTACGCAGCTGCTGCTCCCAACTGGCGCTCAATCTTTTGATAGCCTTTACCCTCACCTGTGATTGACACCTTAAGGGACCTGAACTACTCCACGTGGGGGCGCCTGAATGGGACAGTCCACCTCGGTGTGTGATTTTGAGGTGCTGACTGGTCTCAGATGAGGGGCCAGACAAATTCAAGATGCAATTCAAGATGACCCCTATGATAGTATGACCCGGAACAGGGTTGCCGGTGCCCAATCCTGGAGTCAGGCCTGGGAGTGGTGCTGGCTGACATGAGCGCCTGGTGGTCAGGTGATGTCCAACGTCCAAACAAGCAGCGCGTGATGCCTTGTGGATCCCCTTAACCACAGGGTGCGAGGGAGGTGTTACAGACCTTGGCGACGGAAGCTGGCATCTCCTCTATCTAATATCTCATGTTCATTTTTATTTTGGATTATCTTTTCAGCTGCAGTGATTAACCTAGTTAACCGAGTGGCTGCTGTTGGCAACGTTTTGTTACAGTCGTATTCTATTATCTTTGCAATGTCAGAGAATATTGCACTCTGGGTAGTGCACACAACAACGATACACAACGCTCATAACGGAAACAAAAACAGAAAAATGGAATTGGAATAGAAATTATTTTATGTATCATTCTACGTGTAAAAGTAGATAAACAAGCTCATATCTAATCAAGTTAATCAGTTTTTGAAACTTTTTTGTCAGGTATGTGTGTGTGTGTGTGTGTGTGTGTAGGTGCACGTGCAGTGTGCATGTGTTCCAAGGCGCCGTATAGGTTCCCGTATAGACTTTCATTCAGCCTAAATGATGGATATCAGAGAACATCTGTATTGATTCCTGTCGGCTTCCAAAAGCTCCACGTTTCATCATCTCGTGGAGCAATTGGAAACGGTCGGGCTCGCTTTCATGAATCCTTTCCCTTTGCATCCTGCTCCCGTCACGTGTTTATCTCTGCCTATTTCTTTCTCCAGTTCTGACAATTTCTCTGTCATCTCTGTGTCATACCTCATGTCTCTTCCTCTCATTCGCTCTTTGGCTTCTTTCCTTTAGGATGTGTCAGCAACATATTTCCATGTTCCCTTCCTCCTTAATATTAAACACTTTACATCAGCACACAACTCAGTGCATGCAACACATTTTGTCCTACAGCATAAAGGGAACACAGCATTGACATTGCTACAAGGCACGTGGGCTGCAAATGCCTTTTTACCCTGCATTACCATCATTGACAATGACAAGGCCCCTCCCACCTAACACTTTGCCCCAATAGACACCATAACAACTGCATCCCTGTCTTCAATAGGATGTTTAGTGACACTGAAAAGGACAGGCAGTCAAGCGGTAGCAACAAAGGAGGACAAGCATGCCAAAGCCAACAGGAATGAGCAAGCAAGCTAGCGTCATGATTCACCATTGACCACCACGAAAAGCCCCGAGGACTCCCTTCAATCTCGGAAAGACTCGCACAAAAATGGAACGAGACCTATTTATAGCCTAACCCATGCCCAAAAATGTCAGGACGCAAATGTGTAATGTTTTGTTTTCGCTGACAAAGCCGGAAGCAAAAACATCTGAGGTTAGCGGAAATGTTCAAAGTTGAAAATCGAGAAATAGAAAAAAAGGATGTTCCTTTTATGTGACACTTTATTGTAAGTGGAGAATAAAGGAGACTATTCTTCACATGAACATACTTGAATGGACTTGTTTTGATGTCCCCCCCAAGTGTGTGTGTGTGTGTGTGTGTGTTCATGTGAGTAAAGTAATGTATTATGTATGTTTGCATCTGAGGGCCACACACAGAAGCCTACCTGTGTGCACTGCATCATATGTGTGGATGTGCAGCTCTGTGCTTGTCTTTGCTGTTTGAGATTTGAGTCAAAAACAAGAAGAGAGGATTTAGTACTATATTCAGTTTTTCAAGAAAAAACACAAGTCAACAGTTGCTCCGAGGCTTAAACAACTCTCTGTTGTTACATTCATCCTGTGCTAAAAGTGTTACCTCTAGGGCTCTGACACAGTTGCTGTTGCAAATGATGTTTCGGGTTATAGAATGATGAAGAGGGTGCTGAACCAGCCTCAGGACTATTACAACTAATAGCCCATCAATTAGATTTCATTTAGTTTTAAGACCAAATGGCAAGACCAACCAAACACTGACATGTTATATGCCTGTGAACGACCTTTGATTCAACATGGATCTTACTGGTAAGAGTTACTCTCTTGTATCTGCTATACACGATGAATTGTTTAAAGACAGAGTTTGCCTTCATTTTAGTTCTTATTCAGTCCTTCAGCACAGAAACAGCTCAAGGCAACGAATCCCATCAAATGCAAATTGGCGTAAAGTTTTCTAATCCTGGAAACTATTGAATATTGAGAATATTGTCGTTAGTCTGCTCGGAGGAAATCTCCCACTGAATGGAGCAAAAATGGGCATACATGTGTTTCATATATTATATTAGGTTTTATATAATATATGAATGATTATTATAATCTATCTTGTACTACAAGTACATTGTTGGAATTATCACAAAAACTAAATGGGTCAATAAAAGCATTAAAGATTAAATATGCCATGGCATATTTATACCTTTTCTTACATCAAAGGCTATTGAGCAAGCCCAGTGACTTAACTACCGGGCATCAAATATTCTGTCCAGCAGGGACGTATTGATTTGTAGCTTTTTTTGGAGGTACCAACCTATTGATCATATAATCACTTTGCCAGCATATCAAATTCAGCCTGAAAGTGAGTATCCAATTTCACTAATGCTAGCTTTTCCCATGCGGTTATGCAGACATAGTTCCAATGACGACTGAATGAGAAAGGCTGTAAATCTAATGGCATTAGGTGAAATGGGCACAGACAAGATGCTGCTGACGCATGGCAACTATCGACATTTGGCTCCTGGTTATTTTATAAACTAGGCAGGGAGTAATGTTGGACTTGGGAGCTATCTATCATCACAAGGGGATGTGCACCTTTAGACACACACACACACACACACACACACACACACACACACACACACACACAGCATAACACAGATGACACCTGTGGCTGGTTTAGCGCCTTTGTTAGTCATTATCCTCTTGAAAGCACTCCCGGTCTCTCAAACTGCTCATGACCCTTCTAGACTGGTGATGATGTGGGTCAGCTGGATACAGTTTGCACGCAGACACACACGCAAGGATCCGTCCTCGTGTCTCAGGGAGCGTTGGGAAAGAAAAACTGTTTTTTCCTTTCATTCTTTTTTGCTCACAATCATATTTTCTTCACATCTCCCCTTGTGCTCTACCTCTCTTGAACTTACTGTCACTATCCAAGGAACAGAAAGCACTTCTCTTTGGCATGACAGTCGACGACTAATCAGCCCCCCTGTCCTTCCCCACCCCCACCCCCTCCTCCTCCCCTCTCTCTCTCTCTCTCTCTCTCTCCCTCTCCCGGTAGAAGTGTGACTGCCTTCTCAGTCTGGAAGCCTACTCGGCGGACCAGAAGCGGCGCGTGTGCCAGTGCCTGAAGGACAACATCGACAAGCAGCTCCAGCTCCAGAGGAGAGAGCCTCTCGCTGCACACTTTGACCAGGTAGGGCGCAGACACACCCAGGAGCCTTAACACTCTCATTTGCAGACACACGTGGATCAATACCCCTGTGAACACATGGGAATGCACACATTTGCGCTTTAGATGCCCTCCCCCCCCTGACCACCACACACTCCCATGCGTGCACACAAATGCAGCTCTCTATATTCACTATATTGCTCATAATACCATCATTTTGGTTTTCTAGTTAACGCTGTCTCTTGTCTTTGTTTGATTTCATATTGTTGCTCTCGTCTCAAGCGTGAAGAGAATACAATTTTATCCCAGTTTGATTCCCTTCAATTTCTCTCAAAGAGCGTATTTTTCCCACTAATGATAGCAGGTTTTAAGACTTAATCACACATGCATACTGTAACGACGGCTGTGGTTCATCAAATGTATTGGCATGGTTATTTGGCACACACCACACTCCCTACCCCACCTGACCATGTGGAGCACCGGGAGTTTTTCCCAGCGGGCCAGTCAACCTGCGGGCCACGCGGTTAATACAAAAATATTTAAAAAAACAAAAAAAAAAACAACTCTCAAATTCTCCTCATCCTTTGCAGCCTCTCTGAAGGTGGCACAGTGATATTGAGGATGTAACTAACTGCTCTTTGGGCCCTGATGAAGTGGTTGCTGTAGAGCTGTGAATGAGGTTACAAAGGTTGAAATGGACGTTTGAAGCATTATCTTGGGAAATCTACACATTTCTCAGAACATCTCTTTTTTCTGTTGCTGTTTAGGGAAAGCTTGGTGTGTGAGTGATCTACAGTCTGTGTGCTCTGGAGCAGTACTCCAGAGGACACAGTAGATGTGCATGTATAGCATCATCTTGTGTGTAACGCGCTTTTCTTTGCATAGGTTTTGGTCTAGAAATGTTTTGAATTTTTTTGAGGACCCCAATATTTCTTTCTTTCCCCCCCTCTCTCCTCCTTCCTCCACTACTTATTTATTTCATTTGTGTTGACCAAGAAAGGAAACAAATGCACTTGACCCATTTGAAGGCAAGCCAACCCGGTTCATCTGAGTTTGGCTGAAAGGTGATGAAAAAGGGATAAATAGTCCCGTGTACCGGCGGCTCACCTGTGGTACGTTAGAGCTTTATTCCATCAGCATATGAAAAAGAGAAAGAGAGGATGAGCCGGCAGCCTTTTATCCCATTCTCTCCACGTGTGTGTGTGTGTGTGTGTGTGTGTGTGTGTGTGTGTGCGTGCGCGTGTGTGTGTATGTGTGTATATTTGCCAATCCAGTTCCTGCAAAAGATTCAGGATGAGAGCTGGTTACCCAGACTATCTAAATATGTTCTCCCAATACTTTCCAGTCTTCTTTAGGCTGAACTCTATTTAATGGAAACATAATTTGGAAGATCAAGCCCTCCTCAAGTATTCAACACTGTTACGTACATTGTTTTGCTAGAGGAATGGTGTGTGTGTGTGTGTGTGTGTGTGTGTGTGTGTGTGTGCGTGTGTGTGTGTGTGTGTGTTGTTGTTGTAACTGTTGCATGTGATAGGAACAAAGGGGACACTATGCTTCTTTCTCAGTGATGTCACAACGTACAATGGGTCCCAAGCCGGGAGAGAGAGAACAACACACACACTCGCACGCACACACACACACACACACACACACACACACACACATGCACGCGCGTGCACACACACACACACACACACACACACACACACACACACACACACACACAGAATTCCTCTAGCAAAAGTCACAAACACAGACCACAGACACACTACTACACACATACAGACAGACACATGCATATTGCAGGACTATTGAGGTGTATGCATTTCTGCATGCATGTGTGTGTGTGTGCATGTGTGTGTTTGTGGGTATTGCGCATGTTGCTATCTTCAAAGCGTTCAATTAAAAAAAACAACTCATCAACGACACACACCTCATTCAAATCAATGCTGTTTATTGACCAAACCAGCACAGTGATCAATATAGACATATGGCCAATAGACAGTATTGATAAGCTGGTTAGGCTAGTTGGTGTTTGTTTCCTTTGTTATTTGGAGATGTCATTTAAGTTCTACCCTCATTTCCTATATGCCCCCAAGACAAAGATTTCGCTGTATTTGAATTTGAATTTATTTATTTAAACAAGGGACAGTGTACATTAATCAACATATCAAAAGACCTATTTAACATGTAAATGTACTCGAATTAGCCAAAAAGCTAGTTTCCATTGATAGTCCCTTTTGCCAGATGGTGATAGGCATCCTAGAGCATGAATAAAAATACAGCTACTTTGTTATACAGACGAAACAAAAACAAAAGAAAAACAAAAGAAAAACATTTACAATACAATAGACAAACATCACTGAATACAGGTTTAAGCGCAAGTCATCATAATAATTTAAAAAGTGCATTCACACAGTGTATTGTAGTTATTGGTAACTAATGTGTTCTTATTGCTGTTGATAGCAAATGCATGTTTCTCTTTAAAGGGCAGCAAAGGAAACAGAGTTAATGACCGCTTGCAAAGACAAAGATACTTTGTAAAAGTCTAATTCTAGTGAGGTGGTTTTCACGGATCGATGCAGAGTTTGATTCTGGTCACAGAACAAACAGTAATTAGCAGTGTGCATACATTTTGGTAATCCTGCAACACTGCAGCGTCTCTCCTACTCCCTGTAGCGTTTACTAAGAGCATTGATGTCCAACATCAGTGTGTACATGACGGTTTTTCCTCAGATCCCCGGCTCAGCAACACTGCTGCTGTCCTTGGCGCTGAGCTCCTCTGCTTGCGGCTGCATGTGTGTTTATGTGTTGTTCCCTCTGTGCTCCCCCTATTTTTCCAACGTGTAATGCCCAGATGCTCTACTAATTGGGGTGACACAGGAGGAGGCACCTCAAGGAGATATCAGAGAGATATCCCTCAGACCCGTCTCTCTTTAGCACTCTCTCTCTCTCTCACACTCTGTCTAGCTCTCTCTCTCTCTGAGACACACACACACACACACGTATGTATGCACACATACAAAGGGACGTACAGTAAGCAGCATTATTATTCCTGCAACAGCAAGTTGCTGTAAACCTTTTATGGGAACGTGTGTGTGTGTGTGTGTGTGTGTGTGTGTGTGTGTGTGAGAGACCGTGCTTGTATGGTGACTAAATGTGGGTCGGTTTGTCTAATCCACAATCCTACAGCGATAAACATTCTTCAAACGCCGGTAAGATCGTAGCTTCTCAGTTACAACGGATCTAAACAGTCTAACTATAGCCTCTTATTAACTGGAAATAACCGGGATGTCCTGAAGGCAAGTGAAGCGATGCTTAATCGTGATAACATTAGTTTACATCTACACAAATTAGTTCACTTTTGATTGCCTTTTTGCAGAGTGGGTACCTTGGGGGCAATCGGTTTGTATTCACTGATCTCAAAATATCTTTAATTATAGAAATGTCAAGCTTTGTCAAGTATCTGTGCTATGAGGAGAACGTCTTTGTTTTGCCCTTGTTCAGTATCTTGCATGGAGGCCTTTCAAAATAATGTGTGTATTGTCTGACGATGTTCTTTTTTAAAATTTAGTCCTCTATATATTCCTGTACATATAGAGGTCTAGCTGAAAGTAACCTTTGGGTAATTGGGATTTGTGTTGGGAAAAGGACACACTCCTACAGATGCACACACACACACACATACACACACACACACACACACACACACACACATGCACCCTCTCTCCCTCTGAGTCACAGAGTTGACAACATATGCCAAGGCCCTTTCTTTGCTGTCGAGAGTATGAGTGCTTCCACTCCGTGTGACTCCACCCACGTGCGGTCAAGCATGCTCAAATCCGTCCACACTGGATGAGCGAGCACGATAACTCTTCAACTGTAACTCACACCAAACTGGGCGTGTGTCGGAAAGCCTCCACGAGGTTTCCCCTGACAGGAGCGATAGGAAACACGGTCGCTCCTTGATTTCGGTACAGACACGAGACGAAAACAGCGATTCTGCTAACTCTCCCGTGTCAGAAAAAGGTCGTTCGTACAGTGTGCTGCTCCAAATATATCCAAAAATATTCTGATATTTAGACATGGGAGGATTTGCCAGTTTGACTATTTCATTCAGCCTCAGTGGGACCCAGAGAGAGTCTATTGTTGCTGCCGACAGCAGCAACAGAAGGTGTCTTTGATGTACTGTGTGCAAATAAGTGAGTAAGAATTGAAGGAAAGAAGCATTCAAACATTTTCCATTAAATCATCTTGACATTCCCCCCCGTGTGAGAAACAGCGCTGAGTCCTTTCATGCACAGAGCCAGGGATGAAACCACACTTGTAGCTGAAGCAGTTTACTATTTCGGAGTAATTCTCAAGTGTGCAGTGAGGGCAGACTCCACTTTCAAGGGAGAACACACACACACACACACTTCAGGAACTAGGGGAGACTCACATCACAGCGCTCATGTCAACAACTGCCCCAGTCCCCCCGGGTCCCCGAAGGCTTTGAACGCAGCTTCCCTTTTGGAGCCGCTGAAAATGTGGACACGAGCCCCTCTCACTTGCAGATTGCGTAATCCTCCGATCCCCCTCTGCGAGCGGGACACCGTACGTAGTTTGGCAGTTCCCATTGTTTTTTTGGGGCTTTGTTTAAAGTCAACAGATGTTAAGTAGAGGATTTGGAGCTATTGTTTACGATGACTAACCTCAACTGGAATAACCGTTGCTTATTTTGTCTCTCTTTCTCAGCAAGGGCGTTCGGTGGATTCTTGACATTATGTGCCAGGTAGACTTTCAATTTGTCAAACCATGGAGCTTAAGGGCGAGATTTATTGCTAATGGGTTTGCCCGTGGAGGGAATGTCAAGTGTGTGTCACAGTCAAAGTTTGCGAATAGTTTTGCCCTGACAAAGAAGTTACCGTGCAGTTCATTCCAACAAACTTGCAGCCTCAAGTGCAGCAGGATTTTATTTTTAATGATATCTGAACATGCATATCGAAAAGCCTCTGAGCTCCTCGTGATTTCGAGATTTTGTAGATCTCACTGGATGTCAAAGTCATCTTTATGTACCAATGAGAGAATGTGTTACCTCTTTCATGCATGTACACACACTCCCTCTCTCTCTCTCTCTTTCTCTCCCTCACACACACACACACACACACACACACACACACACTGGTGAGAGGAAAATGTCACATACACACACATGGTGCTGCTATTTCTGGTCCGTGCCAGACCACCTTTTTTCCCCCCAGGAAAACCATGTAGGCTACATACATTCTGGCACGTAATGAGTGTGCAGCAGATGGAGGCAGGAGCGTTCATGTGCGTGCACCCTTACTCATTCTCAAATTGCACAATCACACAGATAGACATACAGATACATCGAGATGAACACACACACACACACACACACACAAATGTAACCAGGACATTTTGAAAAGTGACAAGCACAGTTCATCACATATAGTAAGCATTTGATGAGCTAACTAACTATCTACAGTGAGAGCTGTGCAGACTATCTAGGTGCTAGCATGCACTTGCTTAGAACAACAAAACAAAAGAAGCAAAGCGAACAGAGGGAGCTGCCACTAATGGACAAAGTGTGTCGCTTGGGCTTTGGAGGCCATTTGTTCTGTTCTCTGTCTCATTTCACATTTATGAGAAGCTGTTTTTAGCCGCAGAAGTGGTTACAGAGCAGTTACGTTTGAGGAAGCGGTGACATACTGTAGCAAGGACCTTCTCTCATTCTGTCTCCGTCTGTCTCTTTCGACCGGCCAGCCTGTATTCATGCAAGTGGAAATGAACACAGGCGAGGCATTTGTCACATCAGCCCATTTTGGCTCATCCTTGGTATATTCAACCTAGGAAACATCTAAAATAATTTGCTATACAAGGTAATAAAAGAGAAAAGGATGAAAGGAAAAATAAATTTATTGAGCCCCTGGTGATGAAGGGTCTGATTTGGCTGATGCAAACCTGAAGGATTAGATTGATTTGGGGGGTGTGTGATGTGAACCTCATGACATGACAGTTGGTTGTTTAGGATCACAAGAGTCTTTGGCGATCTGGGCAGGAGTGACTGCAGCGGTGTTAATGGTGATGGAGGGGTCTTACAGGGAGAAGGGATGAAGAGCGGGTCGATTTTGTCAAGGTAGAGCAAACACCAAGAGTGGAGATGTCAGCGACACGAGCAGAGAAATGAATCTCAATCGGGGAAAGGAAAACAAAGCGGAGTTGAAAGTAGGTTTCTTGTGAGGAAAAGCCACTCCAGCTAACTTGACAACCAGCCCAGATGTCAGGTAGACATTGCTAATGTGAGTCAGTACAAGGAGGAGGGGGTTGAGACGGCAGTTTTTCCCCTAGGATGGAGTTGTAGCAGCGGAGGTGAAGCAGCGAAGGCCTAAGTACATACAGTACATATTTGTGCACAGTATCCTATTATGGAGGCGATTTCACCGAAGTTTATTCACATCGCATCATTAGTATTGAAGGAAAATAGTGTGAGATTGTCTTTTACTGTATTGTATTTTTAACTGTATTGTATTTTTTTTGTATGCCTGGCTACTGCCCCCACCGGCCATTGAAAAGTTTAATCAGCTGGCCCGTAGTGGCCTGGAGGGTTCAAAATATGCCACCGGTCCACCGGGCAGACGGTAATGTCGAGCCCAAAGTTTTTAACTACTCCTTTGTAGAGGAGTGCATTCGTTGTGCAATGTTTTGGAGCGACCCAGATTCTATGTACACTTTTTCAGTAACGTCATTACGACACACACAACACATTTTTCAGGACATTTACGTCATTTATTTTTATTAATTAGTCATAATCATCGTCCTTTGAAGGCATTTTCGTCACGTTTTCGTCATAGTCATCAAAAAACAGGTCGTTGACTATTTTAGTCATAATTTTCATTGACAAAATTAACACTGGACCCATCATCATAATCTGTAACCCATATCACCCACTGGGTGACCATTTACATCCACTGGGTGTTAGCGAGCGGCTAGCTAGCGGTCATTCATTCTTCTTATTAATTCTTAACTGTCCTTTTTTCCAGAATTAACTTGCATCACCACACTGTTGTATATAATCAAACAGTGTTAATTTACTTAAATGTAATGGCATTTTCAATGATAAAATAACTTACATTTGTGACGTTTCTGGTAGATCCTTTCTGGAAATCCAATTATGCAATATCTCTGAGGGAATCTATCAAAGTTGTCTTTGAGATTGACACCTTTCACGCATCACGGTGGCCCTTGAGACCGACATATAGACTACTCGTCTCGCGCATAGTAACGCCCGCCTCCAGGAGAAGAGAAACAATAGGTGCATGTGGAATAATAGCCTACTTTCAGCAAAACGAAACGTATCAAGATGGATCTTCCAAATGTTGTTTATTTCACAGATATGCGTTTCCTTGCGTATTCCTAACTAATGATTGCATTTGCTGTAACGTTACTGTGCGATATTGACGTGAAGTCGCAGAACTGTTTTCCTTTCAGCAAATGATAATCCTGAATCCGTGATCAACATTGCTTGCTTGTTGACATCTACCCGGTGCTTGTTGTTATAATCGTTGTGCTGACATTATCATAGAGCTACACTTAGGTAAGCGCAAAGTATCTCGTTTATATGCTTTAGAAAGACAGCATTTGACGGCCATATATGATGTTGCTGA
Organism: Hoplostethus mediterraneus; assembly: GCA_034670385.1. Lineage (NCBI taxonomy): Eukaryota > Metazoa > Chordata > Actinopteri > Trachichthyiformes > Trachichthyidae > Hoplostethus > Hoplostethus mediterraneus. The sequence continues at coordinate 4,156,394 of JAXDDW010000027.1, read as the reverse complement.
AAGTTAGCTTTGCTTAGAAAGTTTGGACACAATCGCATTTCAAATGAGTTTTGACAGCAACTTTTCCATGAAAGCGCGTCAGGTTTAAAAGGTCGTTTACTCCAGCATTTTGTTATGTTTTGTTTTCTGTTTACAAAAAATTCAGCAGCGGCGGTCATATATGTAACACCGCTGCTAGGTGCATATAAGGGAAACGTTGGACGGTACTCTACTAGTAGAGACTAGTAGAGTAGAAGTCAGGACCTCATCTAGGTTAGGAGGAGACAGAGTCAGTGGTGTTATAGCAGGAGGCTGAGTGACTCAGGTGTGGGGTTTCTGACAGTTCATTTTTTACCTGGGGTCCAGTGGGGATAGGAGAGAGCTTGAAATGGGACACACCTGTCATGTTGTCTTGACTGGTGCATTTGAAAAAAAAACAAAAAAACTAAACACACAACCACCTCACACTCCAGTGAGATGACAACAAATATTACCGACATCTTTTGAGCTCATTAGAACGGATTGTCTTGGATTAGACGGGGTGTAAATCCCATTTGAGTCTTTGCCTGTCTCTTTCCTCTTTCCTTGTTCCATCCATGCATGTACACACACACACGCACACACACACACACACACACTCTACAGGCTATTTTTGGGTTGTCTCGTTCTTCCAAGTGTGACACCCAGATTTAGCACTGGTTCGACAGGACCAGAAACTGAACCACAGTGATATATAACTCTATGCACTATTACTGTATTTCCTTTTAAATATTATTTTATCAATTTTTATGATACCTGGCTTCAGATTTTGATGTCGACGAGCTGCTGAAGTATCCTTGAGCAAGAATCTCTACCACCTCCAGGGTCAAATAACTTCCTTATGGGCGATTAATAAACTCACACTATTGTTATTACAGTGAAGTAAAGGGAGGAAACCCGGGAGAACTGCTGTGAGCTAGCTCTGTGCAGCCCAGTCCACTGACACAAAACAAACAAATATAAAATCTGAGATTGAAATCATGAGATCGTTGGTGGGGGGATTTGAACCACGGGCACTTCTCTCATCGCTGCAATGCATTTTCAACACGCTGCAGACATCCTGCAGCCTTGTGAGTGTGTGTCATCTTTTGTGTTTTGCGTGCAGCTCCCAAGGCAGAGAACACTTTGGCTCATGGCCATGCAGGAATATTGCCTTCATGAAATAATCATGCCGCCACAACTCTTTCAATCCTTTATCTGCATTCCCACTGCACCCCCTGGTCTTTGTAGTGCATTTCTCTTGAGGAAACTGTAGTTCCAATACCTCCAAGGTGTGGAGCCAACATCGATCTTATTTTGCTTTCCTCTTGTTTCTCTTTTTCTTTTCTTTTCTCCATTGTACCGTTGGTCAGTACCTTTTTCATATAGTGTATTTTCTGTCATCTTTATTTTTGTCATCTTTTGTGTCACTCCGTCTCTGTTGTTTCTCTCTCTTTCTTTTCTCTTTCTGTCTATCTTTCTATCTAATTTGTTAAGTTGGTCTGGAGTTTGGTCTCTCTCTCTCTCTCTCTCTCTCTGTCTCTCTCTCTCTCACTTTCTCTCTCCTCAGTCTGCTTCAACCAGAGATCTTCTTCTTCTCCCTCTGTGTCACTTGCTCCATTTCTCTCCTCCTGCGCTCCATCTCTTCCTCTGTCTCACCATCGTTGTTTCTCTCTCTTTATCTTCCTTTGTCACACACACTCAGCTCAGTGATGTTATTCATTGTGGCCTGCAGTAGGGTTAATCCCCTGGTCTCCCTTTAAACATGAATGATTTCCCTCTTTGGTCTTTACTTCTTAGCTCAGCCCTTAACTATTTATAAGTGCGTTATATAAAGGCATTTATCCATAGGCACACATAAGTACAGTAGCCCAACAGACACAGTCCTAGGAAGGTAGCACATCAAATTCTACGCCTCTCAATTCTTCTCGATCACAATTTTAATCTTCAATTTGGAAAAAGGGATTTGCTCCACTGAAGCATAGCATGCACCGGAGCAGGGATAACACTTTAATGTGGGAATAATGGTGCAAAGGATTGGACATTTTTGATTTGAGGAATTGTTTGACAAGAGGCAATAACTTTAAAAACATTCTGGCACCAATTAACAAGAGGGATCAGGGAAAAAGCCCAGCGGGTGACGAGACGAGACAGGGAACCCCTCTCGAGTGACTCCCCTATCGCTGATGATTCTACTTTCAAATGTCATTCATCACTTTAGACACAATCTGGAAAGCCAAAGTTTCCATTGAGAATACAGTTTCCTTGTGAGTCAACAGTAATTTATCCTGTGAAGTGGTTGGAAGCTCGCACATGGCACATGGTCATTCACAAGACAAGAGTGTGTGTGTGTGTGAAAAGCATGGCTCTTTGCATCCTGCTCTTTGATAGGTTTTGATTCAGTGCTTTGATTTGCGACAGAGCTACTTCTAAAAATAGCAGGTGGAGAGAGCGAGACCGACAGAGAGAGAGAGAGAGAGAGAGAGAGAGAGAGAGAGAGCTGCTTTGACACTGCTTTGGTCTCTGGAGAGTTGGTTGCATTTGTTCTTTTCACAACCGTCCTCGCTCCCTCCACCTTTTCATGGACCACGTTTTTTATCACTCCCTCTCTCTCGCTATCACTCCTCTCTCCCTCTTTCCATCCATCCCGTTTCCTCACTTTGCTCTCCTTCACCGAATCCCTCCTTCTCTGTCACACACATTGGCACGCACATTATAACCAAGCCGGGGAGAGCTGGGACCGCAGCGCAACACACAGAAGAAGAACCAGAGCAAGGAAGAGAGAGACGCGCTGACAGATTCAGGGAAGGACGGGGAAAAGACACATTCGGTCACTACGGATTTGCATCCCTTATCTATATCCTTGCTGCACACACATGAGGGTGTGTGTCCGTGTGTGTACAGTGTCTGAACTGGACACACACCGATAATTAGAAGCACTCACTCACTCATACACACACACACACACACACACACACACACACACACACACACACACACACACACACACTGCGCATCCAGATGCCTGTGTCCAAGGTAATGTACACAATCTTTTGCATTATTATGAAGGGCAATTTGTGAGCTTTTATTTTGTAGTGTCACTGTAGTGAGGGTCAGAATGATGGTGTGTGTGTGTGTGTGTGTGTGTGTGTGTGTATGCAAGTATTGTTTTGTGTGGTCTAAATGTTTGTTTGTGAAAGAGTGTGTCTAAGCATCACTATCATCACTAGTTCACTTCACATTGTTTTCCGCAGCATCGCTCAACTACTTTTTCAAACTTTCATTTTATCGTTGATATGTTGAAATGTTTTCACGAACATGAATTGCCGCTTAAGATTGTTCGCTGATTTTGCTTTTGGGACATGATGTCTGTTTACGTCCTTATTTGGGTTTCATTTCCCAGATGTTTTAGGTTATGGGTCCCCATGAGCGGTGCATTCACTGTCTCTGGTTGAAATATATTTAAGTTGTTTGTGTTTTGTGCAGAAGTTCAGTCACTGATAGCTTCTGATATTTATTGTCATAGGTGCACAATGTTGTCGTGATGATTTTACTCACTTACTCACTCTTAGTAATTGTATATTGTTTCTAGAGACTGTAGGAAACTGAGTAGGGGAGAAACTGGGATTGGATTCTCAGCCAGTGGGGACGTAGAGTCGGGGAACCACTTGACTACTTTTTAGTTCATACTCATACAAAAAATGTACATCTATACAATTTTGTGATCCTCAGAAATGTTATACCTATTCTAAGGGAAACCTATCATACTCTACATTAGATTAGATTCAACTTTATTGTCATTGCACAGAGTACAAGTACTGAGACAACGAAATGCAGTTTGGCATCTAACCAGAAGTGCAAATAGCAGTAGTGTATGTGCATATATATAGTGGTAGATAAATAAAGATAATTAAATCAACAGTAAGGGATGAATATGAGTATGCTGATATGTACAGAATGAACAATAATGACAGTATAAACAGAACAAAATATATATAAAATATATGCTGCAGAGGTGTAAGTAGTGCAAAAATATATTATATACATATATATAAGCATATAGTGCAGGTACTGAAGTGTGGCAGTGGTAGGTAGATCATGGTTCATTGTTCAGTCACTGAAGGGAGGTGTGGGAGGACTGGGAGGTGTCTGGGGGGGTGTGGGGGGACTGGGAGGTGTCTGGGGGGGGTGGGGGGTGCTGCTATCACCGTGGTGCAGCGTTCAGCAAAGTGACAGCTGAGGGGAAGAAGCTGTTCCTCAGCCTGCTGGTCCTGGAACAGAGGGACCTGTAGCACCTCCCTGCAGGAGGAGGAGCATTCCTCTGAAGCCATTGAGATAAGAGAGCAAGAATGTAAGAGTGTGTGAGAGAGAGAGAGAGAGAGAGAGAGAGAGAGAGGAAGACAGATGTTCTTTAATGAAACATCAAGCACATAACTAAAATTAACTTCAATAAAACACCAACCCCCCCGCCCCCCATCCACGTACACACGCACACTAAATGATGAAACAAAGCCCTCCACCCTCCAGCACGTGTGCTTCAGCAGGACAGATGTACTGAATCCTGAAAGACCTGTGGTGTTCAGCTCCTCCACCTGCCTCGGTCCAGCCACGCGCTGCTTCCCTCCAGCAGATGTTAGTTTTATATAAAAGCCTCTGAGCTGCCCGGAGACGTAAAGCGGCCACCCTGCTCTCCCCGGGTCGACCGAGTCTTGGCCTCAGTCAACGAAGTCCCCACCAAAAGAAGTCCGCTACCTGCCTCTGGATCTCTGCTAGGAGGGTTATTACAGCCACCTGATACCACGGGGATCAGCACCCTGAGAGCTGAGAGAAGCCACTACCACTCTGCCAGCCTAGCTTCTATTGCCTGGACTACACCCTCCGAGAGAGAGAGAGAGGGAGAGAGAGAGAGAGAGAGAGAGAGATTAGGGTTGTGAGATATTAGGTTTTCTGGGTTTTACTTCAGATATTTAAGGCCCTGTAGTACAATTCCAAACAGGCACTAGGTTTGTCTGAAGAGACAAGCTGATTCATGGGTTCTTGTTCCCATATTTTTATATTGTATGTGTGTGTTGACACACAGAGTCCATATAATGCAGTCCATTATTGTGAGATAATCACTTTAGTGTGTATGTGTGTGTGTGTGTGTGTGTGTCCACTGTGCAGTGCATGACTCTGTAGCTGCATTGTATGCGTCTGTGTGTGTGTGTGTGTGTGTGTGTGTGTGGATGTGCGTGTATTTGCAAATGTATGTCTGACGGATGTGTAAATGGTCAGCCTTTCAATGTCAAGAGTAATTAAGGCCTGTGTGTTTTTTGTGCTTGGCTTGTCTCCGTGTGTGTGTGTGTGTGTGTGTGTGTGTGTGTGTGTGTGTGTGTGTGTGTATGATGGATACTAATGGCTCAGTGTGTCCTGTGGGACTTGGCTGCAGTGTCTTAATGTCTTGACAAAGGAACCGGGAGGGGGGTAATGTTTACACACATGTGCAGTGGACACACACACACACACACACGCCAGATGCACATGCATACAATGTGTGTGTGTACACACACGTGATGCTCCCTCTGAGCTCTCATTGCTCCCTTCGTTTGTCTACTCTCTTTCTTTTCCTCTATCCCCCCTTCCCTCTCCCTCTCTCCGTCTTGCTTGTTTGTGCTGCTTGGGAGTCTACCTTCTTAGCCTCTTGGGCATTCTCTCTCTCTCTCTCTCTCTCTCTCTCTCTCTCTCTCTCTCTCTCCCTCTCTCTCTCTCTCTCTCTGTTTCTGCACAGTTCAGTTGGCGTAGCCCACACTGACAAACACACAGTATCACACACAGCAGCCAGCCACAAACACTCACACACTCGTCACAGAGGAAGTAGGCCACTTTTATGGGGATGTGTGGAGTGCCTGCATCTCTCTTTAGTGGATTGTAACTTGGGACTGCTTCCTCTCACCAGGTGAGGTGTGTATATACTACCGCTCTACTTGTTTTATTCATCCCTTCCTTTTTGGTTTCTGATCTGAAGGGAGGTTTCAGACAAGCGGGTTTTATGGGGGACTCTTTCTTTGGCTTTCCATATACAGTTGGAGGACATTGCATTTCCTGAGCATTGAGGAGGTTAGTCTGAATTGGCTATATTGTTTTACTGCTGGGAGGCAGGGAGTGGTTTGCTCATACAGAGAAGGAAACAAGAGCGAGAGATGGGAGGAAAGATAGGAGAAAGCAATAAAGGCTCATTTATCATTGGGCATCTTACACTCTTTATGGCAAGCTTTTATGAAGAGTGAGGCGTCAGTGTCATGTACTACTTATTTTACTTTCTTATTTCTGTCTGTCTGTTTGTTTCTTTCCTTTTTTTTTTTTTGTAAATTTACAATAATGGTACATTTTTTAAACGTGCAGATTGATGAATCTTTGTTTAGGTTGTACGAGGAGATCGGACGAGTGAAAAGTAGAGAATAGCTGCACTGTGCCGTCGGAAGTTGGATGATCTCAACTACACAGTTCAGATTTGAAAGAGAAAGAAAGAGAAGAGAAACCAAACCTGATATAGTAGCAACACTTTAGCAACAACTTTCTTTCTTTATTTCTCATTCCTCCATCCATCCATCCATCCATCCATCCTCTCCCTCTCTCCTTACTTGTTTGTGCTGTTTGGGAGTCTACCTTATTAGCCTCTTGGGCATCTCTCTCTCTCTCTCTCTCATCACCTCCCTCTGAATAAACAGGAGTTGAACACATTCATTTCGAGACATTTCTGTTTTGCCAGTGACAGCCGTGATTTAGCCGTCCGCACGGCTGGAGAGTAGGAGAGAGAGACAGGGAGACGAGAGGTTGGGAGATAGCTATTACGAAGACACAGAGAGAGAGAGAGAGAGAGAGAGAGAAAAAACAACAGGAAGCTGGGGAGAATGTCGTTGGATTATGTTCTCTTGTTGGAAAGGGAAAAAGAGAGAGTATATGTGATGCTAGTGAATGTGCTTTTTTTGTCTTTTGGCGGTTTAGCCTCATCCATCCATTCCCACCTCTCTCTTCTTCCTTGTTCTTGTATATGGACAGTAGACAGACACCCCCCCCCCCCCTCTCTCTCTCTCTCTCTCTCTCTCTCTCCCTTGTGATTTATCAGTTGGTCCTACACAGCCGGCCTCAGCTTGAACAAATGAGATGTTTGTTAAGTGTAACAGCCTGGGACAAACAGCGGCAAGCCTCGGGTCACACATCACAACATCCTGTGTACATGCGCACATGAAAAGAAAGATACATTGACGCATGCATCCCATATACGACCCCCCCCCCCCCCCCCCGCTCTCTCTGTAAAGCCCTTTTCCAATCTAATTCAGTGGTCACATTGTCTTTGGCTGCTTGTCGTCACGGGCAAAGTCACGCCAACGACATTTACCCCTGAACCCCCAGCTACCATCACATCAGTAATGTCTTTGCATTTGACCCCTGCCCCCCAACCCCCCCTTAACCCCCCCCACCCACTGAGATGGACCGTGCCCCAGGGACAAAATTAATCTGGATCCTGCCAGTTTTTGTAGAATGAGGAATGAGAGTGCACAATGTAGTTTCCTGGATAATATTATAAGGCCTAAACATGAACACCACACACACACACACACACACACACACACACACACAGCTAATTTACCAGCTTTCCCTTTAAGCTGAAGTATGAATGAGAATAGACATTTTGCTAATAAATTGCAGCTGATCTCCCCCAGGTTTCACTCGCTGCCAAATATTCCTGTGCGATAGGGAACCACTGTAGTTCTCATTTCACACTCCCGTCTCACACTGCCACCCTGGAATCAAGTGATACCTGTTTTATTTTTAAAAATATATATATTTTCCTTTCAGTTCAGTATCATTCAAAGATATGTACACATGGCAGATGAATCTCAAATCTAAAGACAGCAAGAAATAACACAAATCATAATGTAATATTACCAATGTTATCGTGATTCGCTGTTTTTACTTTTTCCGAAAAATCTAAAAATAAAGCTGTTTTTCTTATATTTCTTATATTTGTGCCAACCAGCAGCAGTCAGACAACATACACACTTTAGTTGTATTTTTAGCCCGGATCTTTTATTACCGTTTGTATGACTCAATTAATAGGATGTACTTTCATGGGCCCCAACATTCACCTGGCACCCTGTCTTCCTGTTTTTCTTTGATCTACAACCCTTTTTTCATTTGTTCCCTTTGCTCCCTTTTCCATTTCTCTTTTCTCCTTCCCTTTCAGCTTGATCACAATGGAGGGGCCTGACAGATAAACGACTATTACCGCCTCATCCCTCTCCTCTCAGAGAGGGCAAAAGAGGGGAGTGCATGGCGGAGCATGTAATCAGACCAATCAGACATTGATCATCTGGTATGGTTCGCCCCTTTGACAAGCTATTGATATTACACAAATCAATACAGGCTCTTATATATAAATCTTTACACTATAGATTGTCCTGGGTAATATCTGTCACAACTTACTTTCCTATAATATTGACACACACACACACACACACACACACACACACACACACCCTCTCACTGTTTTGCTGTTTCACACACACACACACACACACACTGTTTCATTCTCTCCTTCCAAGAAGCAGACACAAACACAGTCATGTCAGCTGCTAATGTAGTTGACAAGCTCATCAGTTCTGGATTTGGGCGTTGGCTAAAAAACAAAATCGTACATTTCCAAATGAGACACAAGGAACACGAGGCCTGGCTCTCTGCTGGAAAGTGAAAACAAGATTCGGGTTTGTTGTACGTTGGTTCTACTAAAGTACGAAAACAACTTAGCTAACGTCAAAGTCCAAATGTCAGTTGTTCTACCGATGATCGCTCAGAGAGATGTATCCAAGTACAACACATTTTATCTTGGGTTAAGTGAATGTTGTGCCCTAGGCTAGTGGTAGGAAGCTGAAAGAGTATGTGTGTGTTTCCTCAAACCAGTTGCAGTCTTTCTTTCTGACTTTCTTTCTTTCTTTCTATGTTTCTAAAGTTAGAGTTCTATCTTTGAACTCTTTGATGTTTGAAGCCTCTCATGAACGAAATTGGTTTATCTACTTTGAGCTCAAACCGTGCTGCTTTTACCTACTGAGATATTTCTGGTTAAATGTGCGCGTGCTTTCCCTCAGCGGGGGGAAAAGGGAGTGCCAGACAGAGGGAGTGGGGAAAGAGGAAGAAACCATGTGCTTTTGTTTGGTTAACAGCATGGCTAATTCAGTTGAGCCGGATTTATTGAGGCTGGAGGTGGACTTGACAAATGTAATAGTGGATGCATTAAACCCACGGCCTCAGAGTAAGTAGAGTCTAGGAGGCGAACGCTTTGATGTTCTTAAATGAAACGTCTTTTTTTAAAAGAAATCACCAGGACTGAAACAGGAAAAGAAGAAGAGAGGATGGAAGGAGAGAAATAAATTGAGAGGGAGGTGGGATGGAGGGATGGAGGGATGGAGGGGGGGGGGGGGGTGGTTGTGAGAGTTCATACGCAGATCTTTAGCTTCTGGAGGACGCACGGCAGCACCTGCTCCACCGGGATAGGGCTCACATTGCCATGGTAACTATGGGGTCAGAGTTCACGCGATGGTCCCTTGGTAACTGTCCCTGTGTGTGTGTGTGTGTGTGTGTGTGTGTGGTCGTAATGAAGTGAAATGTTGGGCCGGGTGGTCATTAGCCAGCCAGGCCGGTAATGCTGTCAAAGCCGGTGTACGCAGTTCTGTCAAGACAGCCATTTTCAGAGGTTTGGTTTTTCCTCTCCACTGTTCTCCCCAGCTTTTATTCTACTCTATTGTCTGATCTCCTTTCACTTGCTTTCTCTCTGCCCTCTCTTCCTTTACTCCTCTCCTCTCTGAATCATTTTCATTGACTGATCCCCCCTCTCTCTCTCTCTCTCTCCATCCCATTTAGCCTGGGTGTTGTTCCCTTAATGGAAGCAACGGCGGAGATTATGTTGTGTTGAATCATTGATGACCTTGCGCAGTTATTGTGCACACATGTACTCAAGGCACGCCTATACACACACACACACACACACACACACACACACACACACACATGTGCGTACTCTGTGCGTACACTGCACAATGAACGTCCGGAGTTTTGTGTGTTCAGAGAAACTGGAAAAGGCCTCGGACATGAATGAAGATGTGTTTGTAACTGGAAGGTGATTTCTGTCGACTTCACAATACACAGGATATTATGTAACAAGCTCTTGCGCCACACTCCAGGGAGAACTGTGGCACTGAGTCCACAGTTCACTTCAAACCTAAAGAATGATGTCTTACCCTACCAGTGTTCGCCATAGAGGATATCAGGCTGGCGGATCATGCCAAGCAGCACCGTTCACTAACTCACCTACTCTAGTTGCCACAGGCTGCAGGGCGTTTGTGCTGGTGTGTTTGTGTGTGTGTGTGTGGTGGGGGATACGAATGGGTGGGGTTGGAGGTAATCCTGGCTGGGTACAGTCAGTGGTTCTGGTCGGGGTGGGGGGAGATCAGAAAAGAGGACAGTTTGCCCAAAAGATAATTTTTTTTTGCTGATGTGAGACAGTTTTTTTGAGTGTGTGTGTGTGTGTGTGTGTCCAGTCTAGTAGCAGATTGCAGAGTTGGTGCTGTGAGAGAGAACAAGAGTATTTGACAGGACAGGTGGCTCCATTGTGTCTCAAGCCATATCTTCAATGGTCAGGGAGAGAGAGAGAGAGCGAGAGAGAGAGAGAGAGAGAGAGAGAGAGAGAGAGAGAGAGAGAGAGAGAGAGAGAGAGAGAAACAGAGGGGAAGAACACAACAGGACGACAGTGTGGAGGAGTGGAGTGTCTATCCTTAATCCTAGTGCAAAATATATGATGAAATAAGTAAAAGTTATTAAGTTATTTATTCCACGACACCCCGTGATGTTTGAAGCCAAGGTGTTCTTTGTCAAACCGACAAGTTCACACGATGACAAGAGAAAACAATCCAGAGAATTACATCCTCAGACCACCGTGAACAGAGAAGGAACGAGATAAGGAAGGGCAGAGTAGGGTTAGAGAGAGAGACAGGATCATACATCCACTCCCTGAAAAAAAAAAGCCTTCTTTCCTCCCTGGGTGCTTTTATGAACGTGCATTTCATTCTAAAAATAACCTTTACGTGCTCCTTGCGTCACTGAGAACCTTTTGTTCCCGGAGGTTGTAGCTCTGGAGCGCTTAGGTAGGGGCATCGGGAGGTCAAGAGGGAGTTGGAGGGCAAAGTGAGCAGTCTGGAGTCACTTTGTGAAGGCACATGAACACCAGACCGCCTTGTGACTGCAAGCCAGTTATCTGGGGCGAGCTCAACGGGGGCCTCTCACAAGACCCGGTGTAGAGTTAGAGAAAGTAATGGATTTTGATTTGAGATTTCACTGATCCATTTATGGACACGGTGAATGAGATTAATTACAAAACTAGAAATGTGTCGTACGTCTTCTTATGTGATTAAATTAATCCTGCATTCTCCGTTCTTGCACAACGAGCTGGAAGAGAGAGTGGGAAGGTAAAACACATTTTAGGTCCCGGTGAGCGCCAGCAGCATTTAATCTTGATCTTTACTTTATCGTTGCTGCACCATTCTTGGTATATTTCTTATTTAAAACTCTATCTAACTATCGTTTCTTGCTCTAAGCACTGTGCTGTTCTGCCCCTCATCTAGTTTGCTGTAGCTTATTGTTAGTTCAGTTGACTGGTGACACTTTGGCCAGGCTCTGGATATTTCTCATATTTATTTGCTTTATATAATGGGTAGCCACTCAGAGCAGAACTTTACTTCATTATACACAAACTACACAGGTATTATATGTGCTGTACACACAAAGTGAAATGAAAAAGCTGCATAAGAGAGAGTGGGAGTACTGCACTGTTCTGCTTTATCGGGACTTCTTCCAATGTCAGCTGAATTCAAAACCAGCAGATATTGAGAGGAAGTTAATACAGGTGGGTTGTCAAGGGCGGAGGGGTGAGGACGATGGCGTAATACGTGTGCCTGTGTGCACAAAATGTTCTGTAATTTCCATGACAAAACCTCGCGAGAATAGGTGATTACCTCCTCTCGAGGAAGTGCGGTGCCCGTGCGAGGAAATGCCACCGCATCTCCCAGCGAGCACAGTGACTCGTGTGAGAGGGAGAGCGCACGCACAACCTGAAACAACAAGCAAACTTCAATCCCCCACACAATCATCTGTTGTCTGCACTCAAGCGTCTTTTAGTTTTGACAGGGGCAGGCTCAGTGCTGGGCCATTGTGTCCATACATTTCATTGGTTACTGTAAAGTCCCTGCCCTGTGTGTCCAAAGCTGCGTTGTGATTGGCTGTCTGTTACCTTCTGTTACCAGAAAACATGGCAGCACCCCTCTAGTATGGAATCACTGTTTACAATAAAGGAAAACACTTCCATCCCACTTCTATCCCTCCCTTCTTCCCCTTCCTTTCTGTTCTGCGCTGGTGTTGTTGCCCAGGGGTAGAACTGGGTAGGACTCTCATATCAATTTGTAGGTGTTTTTAAGTACTCAAATATATTATCTTTGTAGTGTCTGTTTATGTGCGTGCCTTTCGTGTGTCCTGATATCTTTGCGAAACAAACAACAACCCAGGATGCTGATTGGAGCTGTCGGACAAAAGTGACTTCATTAACTTACCATTAGCCTGATCGGACGCTGTAATTACAGATCAGTATTGAGAAGCTTAAAAGGACTTAACAGACCTTGGACAGACCTTACAGTTCACCTTGCACTAGACATTTCTCACTTGGATACTATTACTATTACTACTACGATTGAGAAAGGGTGGTCGACCACAAACCTGGCTGTTTGTTATCAAGGAGTAAAGGCGCTAATAGGAAAACCACAAGGACAAAAACTTAATCTGCTCAAATTTCATCCCATGTGGTGCACATAGTCTAGGACCAAGTATTCAATCTTAATTGTTATTGTGATCAGTGCATGGTGGGCGTGGCCTATCACAGATGCTCAGCGTCTTTTATACATTTTATACATGTCACACGTTTCTTACATTAGATACAAGAGCTCCTGTGTTTGTGGGTACGCAGGAGGTCGCATGCTTCTGACCACCTTCCTCATTCATTTATTTGTTTTAAAGTATTGTGTGTGACTGATTGTAAATCTGTGTCATTAGTTGAACTGCTGCAAATAACTGTTCTCTCCCTCCTTCCTTCTGTCCCTCCCCGCTAGATGTTGGAGCCTAAGGTGGATACCCCTTCATGTGAGCTGGGTGGAGTAGGAGGAGATCCAGGAGGTCTGGATGGCCTCCACATGCCCCCCCGCGGCTCAGAAGGTGAGGAGAGCAGCCTGTACCCCTCCAGCCCCTCGGAGCCCCCGACCATAGGCAGCCCCCACCCCTCAGAGCCACTCACCCCTTTGGAGGAGGTCTACACCCCCCTGGGAGGGCTGGGGGGATCCGAGGAACGGCACAAGGTGCCTCCCACGCCACCCCCCTCCACCGAGGGCGAAGACTCCAAGAGTATGGAGGGCACCGAGATGGAGATCTGGAGAGAGGGTAAGGATGAGGAGGAGAAGAGGGGAGACGATGGAGAAGAGGAGGAGGAGGAGGATGGAGGGAGCAGAAAGAGCGCCGGCAGCGAGGAGATAGAGAAAGAGGAAGTAGGGGAGGAGGAGGGAGAGGGGGACGATGAAGGGGAGCTGAGCCTGACGGTGGTGAACGCGGATGAGGACAACGCCTCAGAGCCGCCCGACACCAACGCGCCTCCCTCCTCCTCCTCCTCCTCGTTCGTCATCCCCGAGCTGCGCCTGGACCGCTCCTTCAGCGCCGACGCCCTCTCCTCGCCCAACACGGACGAAGAAGACTACGACGAAGACGACGACGACGGCGACGACGACGAGTCCGAAGAGGAGGAGGAGGACGACGAAGACGACAGCGACGACGCCTACTTGCAGCGCAGCGACAGCAAGCGGCGCAGCATGGTGGAGGGCGCCACCTGCGAGAAGCACGGAGGCGGCGGGCTGAGCGTGCAGAACTCCCTCCGCAGGCGCACCCACAGCGAAGGGAGCCTCCTGCAGGACACCCGCAGCCCTTGCTTCACCTCCGACAACGCCATCAACTGCCTGGAGGTCGGGGGAGCGCACCACAAGGGCGGCTGGACGCTCCCGTCGCCCAAAACCCTGAAGAAAGAGCTGACCAAGAACGGAGGCTCCATGCATCAGCTGTGTATGCTGTTCTCCGGGAGGAAGGTAGGCAGATGGACACACACACACACACACACACACACACACACATATTGGTCTATATTGGTGACTAACCAAGATGGGTGCCACTGGCGCTTCTTGGGTGCCGCCTTGGGAATTTGCTCATGTATTATTATTGGAGAACACTTCTGTTTTTTTCCCTCTCAGATGGAAACTCATGACCATACATACTGAGTCACATGTACAGTGCTTTTCCAGGCCTACACATCTCCTTGGTGTTGCATGACAGTGCTTCAGTTGTCTAATAGTTTCAGCTAAAGTTCCAGTTCCAGTTCCTTGGTTTCTATCGATAGGGTGACACCAAGTGGTCAAAATAAGAAAGCGCACCAGAATAATGTTTGAATCGAACAAAAATGCCCTTTGTTGTTAGGGTCATCTAATATGAAATGCCACGGTGATGTCCAACTTACAATGAAAGCACTATTGCAATTAAAGCATTTCTATGGCCAATTCTATCTTTGGGCACAAACTCCAACTCATACTCAGCTGTTTGGCACCACATCGGAGTTACTCACATACTTAGATATATACTTACATACATATTTCAGTTTCATCCAAGTCTCAAAATACTACACCCAGTCATGCAGATTACTGTCTGGTGTCAAAATACAAACTGCCCCAATAGTTGGTTCAAGAATCAAGGTACAGAGAAAACGCAGTGCATTCTTGTACAGCCTTGCTGAAGTCAAACTGGCTCAAGATTCTGCCAGTGTGTGAAAAATACAGTATAGAAACACATTTTTGCTCAAGCTCAAGTACTTCTACTTTTGGTGAGTATTTTAATTGTAGGGGACTTTATACTTTTACTACACTAGATAGTTTCCTCATGCATACAAAACATGAAACGTTCATAAATGACACACTTCTAAAGTTTCAACCGGTCAGCAGTAAGAGGGAGTGATCAGTAACTGAATCCCCAGCTCCTTCAGATTTAACAAGAATATCAAATTTAACATGTACTATTAGAGTACTTCAATTTTACTTTTCTATCAGCAAGGATTTATTGAGCAGGATTTGTACATTGCTGCATCCACTGATGATACATCAAGAGTAGAGGAGGTGTGCCTTAGGTAGCGTCCAATAGAAGGAAGCATCACACACCCTGCACCCACACATAACTGGGCCAACATCTTGACCGACAATCAACTGATGGATGAGAGATTTGCTTGTTAGACATTAAGTAATATGTTTAATAACTTTATACTTTATATACAACTATTTAATACAATTCAACGCCAATCCTACCTATTTAATCAATATACAATTGATAACGGGTGATGGTCTGTCAAAGAAAACTGCTAATTGAGAGAGGGGAAAAATATAAAGGACTGAACGAGCGCTCACTCCATCCTTTTAGAAATAGAGGGAGCACCACTCCACTCTATCCGTTTCTCTATCCAGCCAGTCACTCAGCGCTCTAGACAGCCTTAAATGGCAGTGTGTGAGAGGGAGGAATGCAGCAGACAAGGCTGGAGCCTATTGGTCTTGGCAGATTCAAGGGTAATTTTACTACCTATTGGCGTCATGGACCCAGTTCCTTAGGGCCCTGCGCTTCCATTATTTAAAATGATGTGTCGTCCACCCCCCCGTGCATAAATCTCAAACATCTCTAGGTACAGCATGCACGTGTGTGTGTGTGTGTGTGCGTGTCCATCCTCTGTCCCAGAGCATTTTATTTTATGGGGGCCAATGAGGACTATGTAACATCAGTGAATGAACAAGGGCGCATGCACATACTGGATTTACTGCATGACATCTTCAAAGTCGAAGTTGGCAAAAGGTCATCAAGTCCATGTGCTGCATTTCCAGTTGCGCTGTTTTCAGTGGAGCGAAATCTGGTTTCAATCAGTCCTTACACATCGGTAGTGTACATGGCATCTCACTAAAAAATGAGAGGGGGGTCCAGGAGAATGCTGAATCTCTCAGGAAGAAAAATGTTTTGAAAAACTCTTTAAAATCTCATTTGTGGTGAGTTGTGAGAGAAGGCTGATGCTTTTCAAACATTAAGTAGCAACTATATAATTGTTATAGAATCGTAATAGATGCATTTGGAATATTGCTAAAAGCTGTTTTTTAAAAATGGTATTTCTTTATTTTGAAGTGATTTAGAACCAATTCCCAAGGGTATAATTCAAAATAATTTACTACCAACAATATGACCTTAGATTCTCTGCTATTATATGCAAACTGAAGAAGCGCTGAGTAGTAAGCCAGCGTTAAGAAATCAAACAGCATAAAGAGGACGTTTTGTCTAGAAGTGTTTCTAATCACGTGCTGATCACCTGGAGTCTCATTAATGCCTGTTTTCACAGTCATTTTAATGCTGCCATGAGATGCATACATTTTTTTAAATTTTGTGGTCAGTTTGTGATCATAAAACCTGAATCATTCTTCACACTTCACACTTGTGTTTACTTGGCCCAACAGAAGATTCAAAGGGGGGGGGCACAGTTGCATGTTGCATAGAATCATCACTATGCAAGGACTTGAGAGTGTGTGAGTGTGTGTGTGTGTGTGTGTGAGAGAGAGAGAGAGAGAGAGAGAGAGAGAGAGCAAGAAAATGTGTGCACAGAGTCTAGATGTCATGCAAGTATTTCATAATGTGAAGATCACACCCCGGCTCTCTCCCTCTCCCCGTTTCTATGTCACCCCCTCCTTTCTCTCTAGCCAGGCAGTGTTTACTTTGCCCTTTTACAAGCACTGACTCTGGCCCTCTCTTTCTTTCCGTTCTGCTGTTTTTCCTCTCACTTGATGCGTTTAGTGCCCTATCATCAAGGCAAGGATAGCCAGAGACAGACAGAGAACAGGGCCAGAGAAATGTTGTCTGTTTGTTTGAAAGAGAGAGAGCGAGAGAGAGAGACAGAGAGAGACAGAGAGAGAGAGAGAGATCATGCAGCTGTTAAGTAAAGCTGTCTTTACACAAACAATTATGCTGGGATATTGGTGTATTTCTTGCCTGGCTTCAATTTCTATAAACATGACAACCCTGTAAAAACGAGTTAAGTTAGTTTATTCCTTTATTCATGCTCTGACCTTTTGACCCGGTGAAGAAGTCTGTCCAAGCCCACAGCCCAAATGTTTTGCATTAGACCACGTCCAAATACCATTGTAACCAATAGGCACGATGTTAAATTTCACCAACTGTGCACAAGTTGGTCGTTCAACAGCATGAAATATTAAGAATATCGGTTTAAGAAAATCTTTGGATGGATTATAAAGGCCGACGTAAAAGCCCATACCCTAATAGCTGCTTAAAAACAGTTTCACAAAAACACATATAACATAAAGCATAACAGGAAAGAGAAACCAACAGTAACAAGGCAGACTGATTCCGTCACGCGGTGAAGAGAAACATGTCGCTAGCGGCCACCGGAGACTAAATCGCCGCTTGTTCTTTCCGATGTGACAGTCAGTTTGAACTCCTGCCATCACGCCCTCCAAACCCTCAGCTCCTCTTTCCTTTTCACACTCATCTACACGTCCGTCCGTCCTCTCCCAGCTTGTGCCGCACTCGCATTCGGAGCGAGCGCGTTGCCTCGGCGCAGACATCATTGCAACAGACGAGCGTGGCGCTGAGCCAGTGCTTTTTGGCTTGAGCGGGCCAAACATTTTGTTTATGGGGTCCGAATCTTTGTTTGAAATCTGGATAAATATCAGTTGTCTTACCAGACGTTGGTGGAAACAATTTAATTGTGTTTACTGGTGGTGGTTTGAAGGCTTACATTCCTGTGTGTCAAGGATACACAGGGCTGGATTGTACAAAATGAAAGCAGGTTACTGAGCACACATAGATGGAAACAGGTGCGCACACACACACACACACACACACACTTACACGCAAACATAAATGGGACCAGGTATGCTGGAATGGACATATCAATGGCTTAGGAAGGGAGTGACTTCATGCATTTGAGTCATCTGTTATCTGTACTGTATTCCTGACAACTGAAAGAGATGGATGGCCTTGATCAAAGATGAGCACAGTGAACACTTTAGTACAAGCACTTTCCATGGGCTGTGAAAGTAAATTTGCACTAGAATACTAGGATGTATCATTTATCATTCATTAGTTATTATTTTGTGTCTGATACTGTGTTGTGTGCCATGAACATGTGTCTGTGTATTGCACAGTGAGCCAGTGAGGCCCTGCAAGGAAGTCATAAATCTGACCTGGACCAGACCACTACTATGTGGAGATAGTCCATAGGATGAACCGTGTTTTCCTAGTATGGTGAACCAATCATAGGAGACTTCTTTGTTCCTAAAGAAACTATAAAGATTATAGTGAGCTGATTTTCAGTGAGAGAGACCATGCAGAGGTTCTGACTTACTGTAGGGCCTGGTTCAAGGTATTTCTCTCCAATATATCTGTATACAATATATTTTATACTTCAACCAATCAGTGTCTTGTGTATTATTTTGTTTTAGTTCTGAGTGCTTCCAGGCAATTTCCACGACAGGGCAGTAAGTGTACCATTGCCTTTAATGCAAAATCAATTGAGCTGATATCACTAATCTTTTTGGTCTCAGGTTTGCTAGCTTTCCAAGTCACAGTACTTTTGGACATCCAATAAATCTAAGAGAGGCACTGGGTAGGTCCTGAAGAGAGGAAAGAGGGATCGTGGGTTAGAGAGAAATCAATGGAGGGAGATACTAGGAGACGTGAAGGGAGGGGAGGGTTGTAAGAGACACTGAGGAACAGAATGGAACAGAACAGTTAATCTGAGGATGGAACATTTGCTTCCATCCTATAATGTTCGTGCATTTTTTTTTTTTACCTGATCACTTCTCTCTCCATTCTGTGATACAATCCAGATGTGAAAAAAATAGTTCATCAATAACATTTTAATTTGATGGAGATTTTCTCAGGGAGACAATTTCCTTTTACTGTTATGGTTTCCACGAGAGAGAGAGAGAGAGAGAGAGAGACAGAGACAGAGAGAGAGAGGTTTCCATGTGGTTATGGAGGCCAGTTTTCTGACAGAGTTTTAACACCGTCTGCTGCTGGAACAAGGGGTGTGTGTTATGTCAATGAGTGGTCTGGACATAAATAGAGCACTGAGTATAAACAGTTTCCACTAAAATCTGCCTTCATAAAAATTTCTTGTCATTTTAAATACAGTTAGCATTTAGCCCATTTAGCTCGGCCATCAGCACTCAAAGACATTTATAGTGTTATTACAGCATTATGCTAGTGCTGACCTCTCACGTTGTACTGTAGGCCTTGTAGTTTACTGAAACCTAGCTAGAAGGCCATAGCTCTCTCGATGATATCAAGACCGTTAACCAACGTTCAGCCTGATTGGCCAGCGGGCAATACACCCGTTTAACAAGCGAAATCACACCATGACCGACGCCGAGCTAAGAATAGTTTGCTCTTGCTGAATGGAGGTGCGCAACAGGTTCGCGTAAACAATATGAAAATATCCAACGTCGCACTATGCTCGTCGCTTCAAGTGTTTTGCCCGAATTCAAAACAAAATAGATCAATCAATTAGCTTGTCTAGTGCCAAGGCAGCACAAACAACTCCTCAATGCAATCTAGCACACTGGAATTAGCATCCATTTGTTCGTCTCGGTAAGCACTATGGTTCCTGCACTGTTCCACGTCATGACAGCCTATGAATGGCTCCTAATCTAGGGAAACATGAGGGTCCTCTTCTGTTTGATTGTGGATGGCCTGGACGGGACAAAAGGCCTCCAGGGTTCAAAGCCACGCGGGGACATAGCCAGGCTGGATGAGAGCAGGGAAATGCTAAATGAGTAACATGTAAATATTTGCTGAGTGAAACTGAGGCAGCGTTCAGGAAATGCAGCGCAGCGTTCAATCAGTGCTCAAGTGTCTATTGACAAACACGTGAATAAACTGAATGTGTTGTTTTTCCCTCTGTGTTATCTTGCTCATTTCACAGTTTATTACACATTTAGCAGGAGTAACTTACTGAGGCGGGTCCCCGTTTGTGTCACATCCAAAAAGGGTGCTAAGACATCAATGCCTTTTTCTGACCATAGCTGTTAGAGAACATTACCTGAAATGCACGAGGCTGTAGAAATCACACTTGTGTATTTTTCAACATCAGGCCAGAGTTTCTACATGTAATCGGACAGGATGAGGGTGAGTTTCTATAACTGCTAGTATGCGTGTTTCCAAATTGATCCTGTGTCTGTGTTT
The DNA here is from genome assembly GCA_034670385.1 of Hoplostethus mediterraneus. NCBI lineage: Eukaryota > Metazoa > Chordata > Actinopteri > Trachichthyiformes > Trachichthyidae > Hoplostethus > Hoplostethus mediterraneus. The sequence continues at coordinate 4,136,006 of JAXDDW010000027.1, read as the reverse complement.
ATTTGACAATACATCTTATCTTGTATGATGAGATCCTCTCTGCAGAGCTCTGAGAAATGAAAAAAAACGAGAGGAAAAAAAACAGTAGTTACATAAGATAAGATAAGATAAACTTTATTGATCCCGCCGTGGGGAAATTCACGTGTTATGGCAGCTCACAACAATAGAAAACAGAATAGAATAGACAATATAGTGCAAAAAACAAGTGTGCAAACAATAGAGTGCCATAAGAAAAAGCAAAAAATAAACAAGGAGTATTAAAAAATTAAATATTAAATATTAAAAGACTGTATGCAGCTTAAATAACAAAAAGTGTATTATGGGAGAGACTGTAGTCCTATAATATATTGCTATGGCTATATACATATTTACAAGGTGGTGGAGGGGAGGCAGATTGACTGGTTGTTGCACAGTTCTATATCAGGGAGGAAAGATGAGGACTAGACTGTTGAGTTGAACAGTCTAACAGCGGTGGGGATGAAGGACCTGCGGTAGCGCTCCTTCCTACACTTCCTAGCCAGAGATAAAAGTTCCATCATCTCATTTAGGAAGGAATTCTTGTCACTTATTGGGAAATGTGAAGGTGCAAGGGGTCAGTGTGTTGTCTGGAGGGTCCTTTCTCTCTCTTTCTCTCGCTTTCTCTCTCTCTCACTTTCTTTCCCTCCACCTTTTCTCTTTTCACTTGGATGCATGACAACGGGAGAGGAATGAATGAGAAGCAAAAAAAGAAACAAAGCATAACTAACCAAATAAAATCATCAGAAGATTTCATACGATGGCTCAGGCTATACACAAACAGACAGACATACTAGTGGTTCCTTCCCTAGCCAGGCCAGGTCTGTCAGAACAAAGACAGATTACACCAGCGTCTACTGAAAAACCTCTTTTTAAGGAAGAAGACAACCAAACAGTCCCCTCTCTTTCTCTTTCCATTTCCACTCAACGCTCCCCTGCTCTGTTCCTGTTATTTACAACCTTGGCTTGAGCAGTCTTGACAATGTATTCTAAGAAGTTATGCTGCTTGGCTTGCACACACAAAGAAACACACACAGATACACACACACACACACACACACACACACACACACACACACACACACACACACACACACAGTGCAGCATTTGCACCTACATTAGTTCAGTTTATTGACTGTTTTATTCACTGGTATATTTACTTGCTATGTAGAGAATATATAATATCCACTGCATGGTGGTGCTGTGGCATGGGAATAAAATGCCAAGCTAGAAGAGTTGTATAGCAGCTATCTAATGACATTCACATAATCACAATGACTTGCACACGTTAGAAGTGTGTGTGTAGCTTTATGTGTGTGAGAGTGTATGTTTTATATGTGTGCCAGGACTGCTAAATATACACGTCTCTCTGGGATGGGGCCCTCTGACAGGCAGAGACAAGTACAGAAGATATTCTGGCTCCATAGATAGCCAGTCACACTGACATGAAGGGGAAAGACCATTGCCAGCTGGGCAACTGTGATAATAATCTTCTTACTTGCACTTGCAAGCACTTGCACACACAATGTGTGTGCAGAATGCTTTAAAAAAAGCATTTCAGTGTGACTGTCAAAATAAATAACTTCACATCTGCTTTTTACAGCTTCTTATGTCTTCCCCTCCAAAACTCTGGCTGCAGTTACATTTGAGAACATGCCACGTTCGCCTTTTGCGTAGTTACTGTTTTTATGGGCGATAAACATGATTTATCATTATCTGACCTTGAATAAACCTTACATTTCAGGATGTTCCAAATATATGTATGTGTACATGAGTCCATAGGATTGATGGATAGATAAATAAGAGGATATCAGGAGAATATCAGGGTAACGTGATCTGGAGCTTAACAGAGGTTGGGTCATGCAGCATGACACTGACCCCAAACACAAACGCAAATCTACAACAGAATGGCTTAAACAGGAAAATTCAATATCAATGAAGGAGGTTCTGTAAGGAGGAATGGTCCAAGATACCTTCTAACCGGGTCTCCAGTCTGTTAAATTGTGTTTATCTATTTTTATGACTTAGATGAACATCAGACCATATTGTTTCAAAAGGGTTCACAAACATTTTCTCGCAACTGGAGATAGTGTATGAGAGAGAGAGAGAGAGAGACCAAATGATGATCCTTTTCATGTTTGAAGGAGACATTTATAAGTAATTTATGTCCTTACTCAAAAGTTAATCGAATGGATTCTAGAGAGGCCCAAACCAGAAAACCAGGCCAGAGATGGTTAATATCATTGGCTTATCAAGTCCTGGCACAAAAACTGCAGGATTGCTATTGATCTATTTAAGATCAATTTTAAGGCAAAAAAAATCTTTAAATAAACACATATTTTCTTCTCAGCCAACCTGCTAAGTCTTTATCAGAGTCCAAACCTCCACTGCCCAATCTTTCCCAGCTGGTAGCTCATACTTGGCCTCAAAATCAACCTGCATTCCCTCTGTCTGTCTGTCTTCCTCTCCGTCTGTCTGTCTGCCTCTCTCTCTCCATCACTCAACATGGACATATAACCTTTTACAAATCCCCACCACTAAGGCCGGCTAATCCAAAGCAAATGAAGCTAGCATTCTCCTGATTGTTAGCGATTGTTTGGCTGTCTGTGATTCCTGCGGGGCTTTAGTGAGCTACCTAGATAGATACTGTGGTGAACTCAGTTAAGAGCTTTCCTTGAAAGGAATTGTAAGGAAAGGGATTTGTTCTTGGTTGAGTTACCCGATTAATAGGAGCAATCAAAGAACAAGCCAGCCAATGAAGTTCTCTAGACAATGGCCACAAGTTCAGTACTCATAACTGTATCAGTGATGTAACATATTGCTGACATGCTAACATTAGTGGCATTTTAAAGAAAACATGGCTGTTGCTGAGATTGAACCTGAGACCTTCTGACTACAGGATGAAGCAGCTTCTGACTACAGGATGGTCTCCCTAGCCACTGGGCTAACCTGTCACCTAGCAAGAGTAACTTCTTTGCTACTATCCTTCACTGCTTGAGTGAATAGTGTTAGGTTAGTATCATGTAGCCAGAACTTTCTTTAAGTTTTACTCTGGCTAAGATGATAGTAATTCATATTGCTATTCCAGCCAAAAGTGCCCCGAGCTCCCATTAGCATCACCAGTCTAGCCTCCCGCGCTTGATGTATTTTAGCATTGACAGCTCACAGATGACATAGCCACCTGAGGCAGTAGGCTACGCCAGTGGTGGGAGACAGGAGGGAGGCCTTTCCAATTTTGACTTCAGCATGCTCAACTCCTCGCCGTCTTAGCAGCGGTTTTGACTCATCGGACGGTTACATTTCACCATTAAAATAGGGCCATCTGCAATCCCATCTGCATTGCCTCAATCACCTTTAGATGTAGACATTGTGCAGGGCTTTCGTGACGATGGCTTTCTTTTGTAGGAAGTGAGGGCTTGATGTCATGGCACTTTTTACGTAGGCCTTTTTCAGCAGACCCATGCTCTCTTCCCACCTCAATACCGCTCGGCGTATGCAGCTGGCACAACTGCGTATCCGTGTCCACGGTAGAACTGGCACAACAAAGCCCTCTACTGACGTTTGGCGAACGCAAGAGATGATCCAGAAGGCCCCTTGCTTCATCTTTTAGCTTGTGTGTGTTTGACTGGATGCATTTATGGCGCTGGTTGTCATAGCAGCATTTGGGCTAAATCACTGTTGTTGACCACAGCAGGGGTAATTCAAGCACTAGGATGAAACAAGTTCATATTTTGGATCATAGATAGATGTGCTGCTAGCAATATCATAGATACCATTTTTAGATATTATTATTATTACATTGAGCTATAAAAAAGACAATATGCTCCACAGTTCCACAAAAGTACACATTAATGAAAATTAGCTGCTAAACTTTCCAATATAGCATAGTCAATCTGAACTACACCTTTAAATGCTCGTCCAAATATATAAAAATAGCATTAACATTCCCATGGTTGCCTAATGACCATTTTAGGAGTTTTTTACATTAGTCAGCATCCTCATGGTGTGTAGGAAACCAGAGATAAGGACTCAAAGTTGTTTTGGAGTCCCGGTGTGTTCCCTCTGTGAAGTGAAAATGGTACATGGAGCAAGATAACAAGAACGCAGTGTACTTGATCTGTACGCCTGCTGTGTGGTCCACATCAGCACATACCCCTGGCTGGGTCTGTCTTTTGGAGCCGCACACACGTGTGCTTGAACACACACACACACACACACACACACACACACACACGCACACACACTTCCAAGGTGGCAGGAGTCAGGGTGAACAATATGGGTGAGGTAATGGGAGCACAAATGCTCTTCTCCACAGGATGGGAACAGGGTCAGGGGAACAAGCAGAAGGAGGGAGAGGAAGAGAGGGACTCCTTAGTGGTAGAATTCATAGTGTATTACAAAATCAAACATTTGACTGGGTTGAATGTTTTGATTTTTTACGTGACACTGACGTTTGTTTTAAGTGACGTTCAGTTAGCACCTGTCACTGGCTACCGCTACTTCCCTCCTATGATTCCTATGCCCCACAGTGAGCCTTAGTACATATACTATCACAGTGCTCCACAGTTAATATGTGCACCTATACATACCCGTCCAGAAAGCCGCACATCCAGCTTTCCTGTCTCCGTGTCCAATTTATCAAATAATATGACAGATCAATCTTACTAATTTCTCCTAAAGGAAAGGGGTATGAATGCTAACACAGCACTGTCTATATATAGACAGAGGGAATGGAGCTTACCATGTGAAACTCATTCAAATGATGTTACTTACTTGAGACCAATTTTACGCAATTTACCCAAAATCCAATTTACCCATGTCCAAAATAGACATTCTATTGAATCCATGCCTACATCTTCAAAATCAAATTTCAGGAACAATAATGTCTGTTTTAGGTTGTGACATTGCAGGTCAAACAATTAACAGGGTTTGCCAAATGTGCTGTTGTTTTGTGCATGATTGAATAACAACACACAATCTTTCTTTTGTGATAACGCTGAAATGATATACTGTAAAACATAAAAGTATTACATCAGGGGTTCTGTGGCTAGCATCCGGTTTTTCACACAACTGAACTTGGTGCAAATGGTTGATTTCAGCGATGGTTTTTGTTAATAGATTTATCTTAATAGATTTATCTGGATGTGGAAGCAAACAACAAACAACAAATCATGACTTTCAAAAGAGAGGCTCATGGGTTATATAATGAATTTGACTGGTCTGGTGACTTGGACTCTGACTTGACTTCATACCAGGGAACAGATGCTTTAATCTCCTCTATTGCTCCACAAACAGAGGCCACCAGTAAAGTCAGTTATTTGTGTATTAGTGTATGACCCAAATCGTTCTCTGGCAAGCGCGTCAGACTCTCGTCACCGCTCCCTGCCCTCCCCACTGCCATACCTCTTCCCCCCCAATACGCTGCTTTCCTGGTAGGGGTGTTGCCTTTCCATAAACCAGCCCTTCATTTTGCTTGTGGATGAACTTCACCTCACAGATTCTCATCCCTGCAAAAAGCCAGGAGAAGGACTGGGAGCTCAATACACATACCCACTATCCCCATATCTTTCCATCTGCTCTATCTGTGAAAAGTGTTTTTCATCAAACTTGGACAAGCTAGATAACAAAGCCTTAGAAGATGAATTCCCATAGTTGATAATTGGCCAAATGCAACACCTGCATATCCCGAATCACTGCACTTCACTTCTCCGCTTCACAAGCATCTTTCCTACGGTCTTATGGCAAAGAGCTCGATGCCGCTAACCTTGCCAGCATTGGAAAGAATTTGGCCTGTGAAATTCCAAAACAGAGAGGGCATCCTCTGGTCAGAAAGGCCTTCGGGAATGTTGATAACATTTTACATGGGGAAACCTGCATCGGACAAATGACGTTGCATGAGCATTGTTCAGTAGCATCCTGTGACACGGGAAGCACATAGGCAGGAAGCAGCTATCTCCTATGTGGTGCTGAATAACAGCAGGCTGAGGAGGGTCACATCAAGTAGAAAACACACACACACACACACACACACACAATGTACACACACAATGTGCCTTTTGTATTTGCTTGCATTTGTACTTGAGTGAGGAATGAGTCAGTATCCTGTCTGTGGGTCACCGAGTTTCTTATCTCTTATCAGATATTACTGAATATTGTTGATGTACCAGTGTGTGTGTGTGTGTGTGCATGTACGTGGGTGTGTGTGTGTGTGTGCGTGTGTGTGTGTAAATGGATGACAGCTGGTAAATACACACGGTGGTCCCAGTGACAGAAAAAGAACAAAATAACATTCACTTGATATTTTAAACATTTCTGTAATTACACATGAGAACATCAAAGGCAGTTGGAGAGCCACACACTTCAGGAATGTTCTCTCAAGGCTAGCGATATAAAAAAAAAAAGCGCTCCAACAAACAAAACAAGAAAATAACAAGAAAAAAAACACGAAAAAACACGTCGTAACACGAAAGCAAGTGTAATCTTTTGGATGAGTTCGGTTCCCCCTTTCTTCCCTCATAGCCTCCAGCCAACGTGAAGGTTTCAACAACTGAGGTCAAGCTTCACTTATTGATATTGAGGTCAGTGTTACTGAATCTCCCCCACTGACATCAGCTTTTGGGTTTTGTGACCCGGTCTGCCACGTTTCTTTGTAAAGATTCACTCAGAGCCTCAATTTGCCCCTCGTATTAGATCTGTTTTTTGTTGTTTCCTTCCTGCCCCATTGTTCCCACAATGTCCCTCGGAGAGAGCCCAGCCTCCTTTCAACTCTCTGGCCCAGATCTACTGAGAGGGGAACAAACCATTACCATGGGCAAAGAAGCGTACACAGCTGTCTCCAGTTCTGTGCCAGATTGATCAATAATTCGCTTCAGACTTACAATCAGTTGGTAGGAAAAAGAGGATGGGTATTTTTGGAAGCATATTTAAAGTCCAGTTCATTCTCTCCATTTTATTTATTTCACTTTACAACACATCACGATAAACATATTCACCTGGTTAGTAGATCAGAATCTTCTATTTTGAGAAGCACAAAAGTATTAACAAATGTTTAAGTCTTTGCTGCAGTATTTTTCTATTTCTATTTCTCTTCTCTTCTATTTCTATTTCTTCTTCTCTTCTTCCTGACTGTTCAGTCTAGACACACACACACACACACACACACACACACACACACACACACACACACACACACACACACATACAGTCAGGCCATACAATGTCAGGAAGCTGGGGTCTAACATGTAGCACCAATCCCCGACTGTACTAAGGGGAAGAGGGGGGCTGCCCTGAGGGGAAAACTATGCCCGTCTGGGTCCCCCATAACATTGTTCAATTGTTCAACATTGTCAATTTGTTTTCAAATGATAGAAAGGGGAAGGAAAAGGAAGGAAGTAGCTCAAGGGAGGTCTGATGTAGAAAGGCAGCAGGGCTCGAACTGGTAAGAAGGAGTTTAAATACACAAAGACCGAGATTCATTTCTTCACCTCTGGGGTTTTAAGTTGTTAGTAGATTCAGAGTCTGGGATGACTGGGTCAAGAATGTTTCAGAGCTGTTTATAGAGAGTCTTGTTTTTGTGCAGGACGTTTAAAGACTGTAAAGTTTGGAGAGAGAGAGAGAGAGAGAGAGAGAGAGAGAGCGAGAGAGAGCAACTTCCCCCGCCCTCTCGTATCAGGGAATAGCAGCCCAGTTACTCCAACACACACACACACACAACACACACACACACACACACACACACACACTTGTCCCCTGTCTTTAGTTCAACTGACATGTTGGCTCTCGGGTCATGCGTGTTTTTAGCTCGTTTAGCTCATACGTGTTTGCCCATATGATTGTGTTATCACGTGCATGCATGCATAGGTACATAGAGGTGTGTTTTCTACAGAGACACGTGCAGAACACACATGCAGCCAGGTGTGTGTGTGTGTGTGTGCATGCAAACCTATATCGGTGCATGTGCACAGCTATCTGACCAACCCTTAGCAGTGTGTCGACATCTGCATCCCATCCCTCAGGGGGTTATACAGACGTGTGCTCTTTGGCAGACTCTGTGTTTTCTTGCTGTCTTCAGTGAAGCATGTGAGCACTCTATACGCACAAGCATCCACATGCATGCGCGCACACACACACACACACACAGCTGTGCAGATACACACTCACACACACATACACATCAGAGTTATATTTAGAAAAGATTTAGACTTTTTTTCTGCTCCGCTGGCCACTAACAGCCATTCTACTGTGCAGTCTGTGTGTGTGTGTGTGTGTGTGTGTGTGTGTGTGTGTGTGTGTGTGTGTGTGTGTGTGTGTGTCTTTTGTGTGTGGGGGCTCGGGTGGGATCTAGCTGCTTAAGACCCATGAAGTGAGTTGGAATGCAGAGCAAAAAAAGAGACAGAGAGCCTTAAGAATAAACCCAGAATGTGCTGAGGATTTGCTATTTTAACACACTAATGCTTAACTGTACTTTCAATTTTTACTATTTACTATTTTT